>JAQGAK010000612.1:0-63334 GCA_034696945.1 Lipothrix lubbocki
TGGGTTACTCTTTTGCTCGAATTTTAATTTATTACACTTGACTGTATCTTAAACTTAGCAGTACAAGCAAATCTACTCGTGTACAATATACGACGCTGGCGGAAGGCATGGGTCCTTCTTCACTGATTGAACCCACGCTATTATTGCTGCTATTTGGAAACGAATGAAGGAGATGAAAAAACAGAACGGATGATACGGCCGGGAATCTGCATTACCCTGGAAGCTCATAAGTGTACCATTGGCAGAAATGTTTGCAAATGTGTAGTCAAACCACATAGCAACAACATCACCAACTCCTTTTCAAACGAGAAAAGCATGAAAACATCTCAATCCAATACTTTAAATTGGAACATGAAAGCAGCAGAATCTCCAACGTTGTTGCTAGCCTTTGTGCAAAGTGCTACGAGAGATACAGAATAAGAATAAAAACACATATCTGTGAACAGACGCTCTACTGAACCTTGCACATAAGACAGATGGTATCTTCTAACTCTTCAACCCTCTGATCCTCTTTTGAAATTTCATCTTCGCATGAATTATAAATAAATAGCAAATAACCTTGCAAATCTAATGCATCAACATGAATCTCTCAAGGGTGTATATATATAATTATATGTAACTTTGGTTTTTCAATGATCAACCCTTAACAACTAATACATGTAGGATTTAAAATGGAGTTTGAGTGTACTTGAGTTAAAAACTCACAACCAGAGTGACTATTTACGTTTACTTCTATCTTGGGCTGTAGTGGTTTTAGTAAGAACTTGGAAATATGTGCACACACACACATCTGGTACAAAGTCAGATAGTGTATTTTTCAAGACAGCTTAGTATTATTATATTCTACCATATTTTAAAACTCATGTGTATTACGAAATAATGAAAGTGCATGAATAATTTTAATGTTGTATATGAAATCCCTTCTATACTATAGTAGAACCCTTATACACTGTAATTGATGTGTACACACGTACAGAGGGCTCTAAGACTGGTTCCCAAGAGTATCTTTTTGCGTGTATATACTGATAAACAGAGACCCAACGATGGTATATCATTAATGAATGACATCTTCAACTTTCAGATTATGTTCACCCCTAGTCCATGGAGAAAGGTTCAGGAGAAGGTAGACAGGCAGTGTAGGAGTGACAACCCGAGGGCTTCCGCTTTTGCTCCATCCACGCAGCGAAGCTCATTATTCCCCAGTGGCCTTGGTAAGCGCTATTGTTACCGTTTTCTCCGAGCTAATTGATCCCTTTAATCCACTATCTTTTGCAGTATTATATACTGTAACATAGACAAGAGCAATAGCAATGGAGAAGCACGTTGGACGACCACGGGATTCCGTTTCCTGCCATTATGCTATATATGAGCATAGCTATATGTACCGATGTTGTATCTATACAGCTGAATCAGACACTACATATGCTACATCTACAAGGAAACAGTTGTGCATGGACCACATCCACTGTACAATATTTTCCAAGTTCACCGCCGACGGTAATTACTCAAAATTTCCATAAATAATACATTTTCTGACCGTTCAAGGGCATTAAATAACCGCAGCTGCTGTATCGCTCTACAGGTAAGTGACGTTCCAAGATAAAAGTAATTACTTAATTCTTCAGGCTAATTCGTTTTTTGCTAAAAATTCCCATAAAGATTCTACTTTAGATGTTGCTGAATAATAAATTCAGAATTTCTGAGCTATTTTTGACTTGAGAACCATAGGTTTCCCTTGCACTTTCCGGCAACGGCAATCTGGAGTCAAAATTCCTGAAAGGGTGCAACCCATGTCCTATCAATGCCTAACGCAGCATGATCCTTCGATTCAAAACTCTGTGGAACTCTGAATGAACACGGTGAGTCGATAGAATAGAAAGAGTAGAAAATGGGACAAAGCTGGCACAGAAAATCAAAAAATAAATCTTGTGGCAGTTCCAATTTCGAAAACACCAAGCTTCAAAATAGAAATGTGAGCGGAAATTTAGTATTTGACGTTTGTCAAACAAAACAATTTCCGCTCTTGTCCGATCAACAGAAAGTGAATTCTCACATGTGATCAAATTTTCCACCAGTACAGAAATAATGTAGCAGTGTAGACGTTACTTTTGTAGGGACCACAAAATATTCTTTGAATTCTTCTATCAAACTCACCAGTCAGTTTAATGCCGGCATATGTAATACAAATATAGTAATATGACGCGTAAAAACGTATATGTGCATAATAGGTAAAGCATATGGTTGTCTGTTATAAGTGGGAAAAAATATTTTGTACGGGTTAAAAGATCGAAAAAATCGCAGCGGGCGAATTGTAGCCGGCGGGTAAAGAATAGCAGAAAAACATTATGAAATAAAACTTGCAATGTTTTAAAACCTGGGATACGTGTATAAGTGCAGTATGCCACTGGTTCTACCGCAGTAATGTTGGCTAGCTCTACAACACTCCATCCAACTCTCTCACTCTCTTATTGAATTTTGAGACGTTCCCGAACAACTTGTGGTGATTTATTTTCATAGAAAAATGAAGACTGGAAAAGGGAAAACGAAAAAAAATTGAATGCTGCTTTCCCACTGCTAACCAGTACTTTGCAATGAGAATTGAATTTCAAATCGATCCTTGCCTCTATAAAAGTTTTCGTTGTATATACACTCTCGTGTATTTTCAGCATCACCTTCGCAATGATCTCATTGTAAATCGCCATGGTAAGGCTGTATTATTGACAAGCGATTTTCAGTAGCATTGCGGCATTTATTATTGCTCGTTTCACTTTATGAAAAGTTGAAAAGTATGACGATTCCGATTCCAAGCTAAAAATAAGGTTATAAAGGTGAAAACAAGTTAGTGTCGGCGGAGTGGTGTAAAAAGTACAATAGTATTATGCATACAACAAAAGTATGTATTGTGTACGTGCAGTATGTACATACATAAGAGTGCCGTACACATCCCGACACGAAATAAATGAATGTGAATGATGGATGGAGTGAAGATAACTGTCTGCCTGCAGACCAAATCTTTGAACCCGCCTTAACCTAAGGATGTGAACTAAAATAAAAATATAGCAGATATTACTAGCATGTTATGAATCCATGTACATTTAGTACATGCATAACTTCCCTACACCTAAACCGCAATGCAATCTCATAGCAATGAACAATGCAGCACTGTACAAGAGTGGTGCACAGTGCATATAAGTATAGGTATACCTTGGTACGATTCGTGTAAGGTATCTACTATTTTTTCGTTAAAGATATATATAATGTTAAACTATTCTGTATGAATTCCCCACACATACAAATAGATAGATGCACAGACACAAGAATTTTGCAACAGAAATTGACGAAACCGCACACATGTATTCCCTAATTCAATAGTAGGGGTAACCAACATCGTACAAGGTACATATAGTGCCAAGTAAGGAGCCACAATAAATAAATTTTAACCAAGTCTCTATACTTACTTATATGTATATATGTAAATGAGCCGATGGAATCTAGAATGGGAATCGAACGAGCAAAATTCCAGAGCAATACTGTTTGGTGTATTTGTATAATGGTGTAACCTTCATATGTTGTAACAGTTACATAATCTATATGTTTAAAATCTTTGTAAATAAGTCCTACGTCATGCCTATACAGTATACTACACTTGTCATGCGAATGTATACTCATACGTACAATAAATACTAAAGATCCTTTATGAAATTATATAATACAACATGGAAACAGTCTGTTAGTCCTATTATCTCATTCCCTGTTCCCTCCAGACTTCAGACTGGAGTCATTCCTCAACAGTATGCTTAGACAGTAGAAACCAACATTCCCAAAACTTATTGTTCACATTTCATTCTGGGTTGGAAATCTCATGTTCTCCGTTCTTATTACATTATCTAGTACATATAACTATTTATAGCAGTGAATTCAGGTATACATACTACACCGAGTATAAACTTTTATATAGTATTTACTTAAACATGTCGTAAAATTGAATCCAAGGGAAAACGAATGGTTCAATTTAAAATATATGTATATTCTTTCTATACTTATAGGTAGATACTTACCTTTGTTCGTGTGAGGAACTCGGAAATCATTGGGGCCCAGGACAGAGTCTACAAGGAGACCCAAACCACCTTGGAGAATCCCATTCTCATCCATCCATCCGTCGTAAGAACTATCTCGAAGATCGACATCCGGATTCTTCTTCCAGTATCCCTGGGGACACTCGTAATGGATCACCCCTTCTGCAAATACATACCCACATTACATTTACTTCAGTCACCCTTCATCCCAGCGCATTACCAACACCTCCAACACACAATGTGAACGATGTAATGCATCAACTTGTATACATATAGTTACCACATTGGTGAGGTACTTAAATACATAGCTATGTATCCCTATAAGCCCTAAAACCTTAGAAGAATGAGAACAGAGCAGTAGTGCTTTCTCTAGTAGTTCAGAATAGTAGTAGAAAGATAATCATAACACATACGTAGAAGGTATTCTTTTGCGATCAGGCACACACACACACTTACGCACGTAATATCAACTTGCTTACCAGGATTTGTAGCTAATATTGTAGACGCCTTTATATGTATAGTACTACACTCGTATAAATTCATTGTACCGCAAGATTCAATGACCACCTTACATATTTTAAATTGATTTCTGCTTCCTTTTGTAGTAGCAGTAGTAGCAACAGCAAGTGCTCAATCCTATAATATGTAATGGGAAAGCTCGTTCAAGCCCAAGCCTAATACATAATCACTTATGGTATGTTTCTTCCTCTTGCGCTACACACACCCACCACTTCACATTGCATTAAACTCATCTCCAGCACTCCCAAGCTTTAGCAAGCCTTTCTTCCCTGCGGACCCGGTCTTCCGGAATCATTTCGTATTTTTGGCGATATTTATTTTAAAGCGGGATAAGTTCCTTAAAAGAACGAATGTATCCGTATCCATAGCTTACAATGTCGACAAACCGAAGTATTGAGTTTGAAAGTTTAGATCGAACCTTGCGTTGTTGGAATACTTACACATTTAATATTTGCCCATGTTAATTCTTTGCGTTTGAGGCCGTATCCTATATACAAATTGTCGAGTTATATAGGCTCCGCATTCAAATTCAAAGTATAAGTACAATAATCAGAACTGGCAGCATCAACAACCCGTTGTCATTGAAATTTATTCATGCAACTCAACAGAGCCTGCCACCTTTATCAGTCTCAAAACCCTTTAGCAGTGACAATATTTCCGTTAATAACAAGTGTATCGTCCTCGCATTGTATTCCAATGCGTATTGTTTTACAACCTTTGTACTGATTCAGTCTTTTTATGTGCAATCATGCAACCTCTGCAATATATCCCACAACTTTCATAATAGTTATTTCAATAGCAACTCTGAAACTGCAGAAGCATTCGGGTTGAGAGAATCGGAAGTTTGTTTTTTTACAACGTATACCTGCGGAGTATAAAACTAAATATTTGTTTGTTCTCATCTCGAATGTATCAAGTGCATCTCCACTTGCAAATGCAAGTACCTTATACCGGTACGAATCATTCCGCTTTTATCTTCCCGTCCCATAAATAAAATATCACAAAACTTCCTGATAATGTAATGCAGGCTCGTATACGAAACAGTAAAAAGAATTCATAAATTCTTCCAATGCTCCAAATAAATTTTCAAAGGCTCTTTCCCCTCTGAACGAGCTTTGCCACAATAACACATAAGGTTGCAAAATAACAAAGTACACATATAAAGAATACTTTTGCAAATAGAGTCCTGCACGTTCCAAGAATTTTTTCTGAACGAGGACTTTAATCATAAACAAAAAATCTCCCTTGGGACACCATAAAAATTTTGGGTCAATCAATATGATACGGAATAGAATTTTTATGATATAACATGGAACGTCTATTATATTCCAGAGATACAGAACGAGAGGCGCCTCTGTGCATGCAAGTGTTCCTAAGGAATATATGTATATGTTTATATAAGATATACCAACTCGAGTGTCAATAATTCACAAGAAAGAAGGATGACTCCTAAGAGGAAGGACGGAAGTGGCGTAAGTGTACAGCAATAAATAGCGAATGACATGAAATATCTTAGTATATACAGTAGATGTACCTACTACTCACGCAGGCAAGACGTAAAATTGCAACAAGTTCACCAGATAATTCCAACACCGTCATCCCCCAAAAAACAGGCGACAATACATACATACCTTGTGTTGTTATAAGTTTCCTCATAAACTCCCGACAGCGTAAAAGATATTATGTGAATAACTTTCGTGAGAATATAAAGCATATGTAGGTAAGAATTCACTCTGTATATCTCAAAGCATGTAGGTAAATACTCATATGCTGAAAGGTAAAATGCATACAATTTAAAGAAAAACAACAAAAAATATTTGCATTTTATATGCTCCACAGGCTCGGAGACGAAGAAAACTGAGCGGAAGATGGTGAAAAGGAAGCGCGGGAAAATGTGGAACGGTGAAATATTTGACACACCATCATTGGAATGAGGATAACGAGGACAAATAAATGAACGCAGGGAAGACAAAGCCTAGCCATAAAACAAAGACCACGAAATGGAAACTTTATCATAATGATGTCTCTCCAGCTCGCGAGTTCCTCGTTGTATTCTTGTATACAGTAGAGCTGCCGAGCCTCTGAAATGAAGATGAACTCTGTATAGAACAACACTGTATGAATGCGGCACTAGCCTATAGTATACTCCACAGTATGTATAGATACACTATCTACATAGGATGAGGATGCCATGTAACCATCTAATATAAACAATGTATCTTAAGTTCTACCCTTATACAAGTGAAGTATACCAACTACCCACCAACTATGAGGAACTTCACCTTGTGGGTGTAGAATATTGCATAAAAGAGCAAGAAGGTACTTGAATGCAGCAGCTTAAAAGAGTTTGTATGTACGGGAGACCAGAAGGCAAGTAACTAGGTACATATTAGCAGCAAGCTTATACAAGTCGTCAAAAGTATTAGACCCAGGCAGTAGCGCCAAAACTGCCAAAACCGTTTCTGTACGGTACGAACATCACAATATTATTATACTATATAGATATTTATACTCTACATTATACATTTTGTAACGTATATGTAGTAGTGCAATGAAGTTTTAAAATGAAGCCCCGAATTTCCTTCCTTTTGTATCGCCATCATCTGCATTCCGTAAATACAAAATTCTCGGCAAAGTCCATCCTCAGAATTACACGTGGAAGACTCAAAACTGTGCAAGTATTTAAGTGTGAGACTATCTGCATAAGTTTCGACTGTTAAAGGAAGCGAATGTTGTTCAAGCACTGAGCATATGGTTTGACTATCCATATGCACAGCATACAAAATGATGGTGAATTCTAAAAACAAAGCACAAGAGGATCTTCCCTCATGCATAGGACATATACTTTCCCTCTGGAGAAATTTCCACCGAATTGAAAGTAAACTGAGGCGCACCTACACAGACGGAACTATGTACATACCTGCAGTATGGAAAACAATAGTGTCTAGAATTAAGATGACGAGAGAACAGTACCTGTATCTACCTACTACACCACGATTTCACCACAATGAGCAGCAATAGTCAGAATCGCTCCTGTCGCATTAATACCTGAAGAAAGAATCTAGTATTACGGACCATAGAAACTACCTTTTGTACGTTTACAAAAGCACAAATCGTCCCTATCTCTATTATCGCTTGTACACCGACAGAGCAACTTCGATGAAAACAACAGCAGAAACAAAAGTCAACTTTTGAAGTCATCTCAACTTTTAAGCCTACGATATTATGTGCTAATACTGAACTAAATAGTTACAATAAACAGATATACTACATATACTTGGTTTGTGTAGCTTAAATACATTATGACTCGCCTCAATAGTTACTAGAACTACCGACTGTATGCAAATGTCAGAGCGTTTAATAATTAGATAAAGAGTATTTCTCCAGTATATCAACGTTCATATAAACAAAACAATTAATACAGAAAATTCAGTAATACTTGGCATTTGACGATTTGTACGTCAAATCGAACTATGTACATATAGATGGATACATTATACCTGTACAGTATATTTATATGAATTTGTGTAGGCATATGTCAGCCTCCGTTATATTTTCATCATTACAAAACTCACAAATCTTTATTATTTGACCAGCCTTTCACACAAACGTTCCTTTTCCCTATTTCGACGAACATTTAAATCCTCATTTCGTTCAGTAAATAGGGATCAGAATAATAGCTGAACGCTGCCGTTAGTTTGAATGTCCAGACTTTATTAAATATGTACGTAGTATTTTCATGTAACTTTGCCTCAAGAGACGTTCCACTGTCGCTTGCATTTCCTTTATACGTTTTTTGGAAGTGCCGTACTGTGAATGGTATTTATATTCGTACATAATTATATTTACACATAGCATTGTGCAGTAAACACAAACAATTAAATATGTAAACATAAGGCTATAAATATGAACATACCCAATAAAATCGTGTAGAGACACTTCGCCTCACTACCTCTAAACAAAACACTATGTATGTGGACGAATGTAACCATAATGAACAAGCAGAGAAGATAAGGGTTAATTGGCCAGGGCAATAACAACAAATGAGAAGTGCAATCTTCGTTTTGAATCTCTCTAATAATGTCAAATTTACGCACACAAACTACTTTGGATAATGAAACAAGTTTACAGACTTTTATGTGAATTGACAGGGAAAAGCTTTCTTACGACTCTCATCATCCACATCTACAGATATGCACAGGCCATCATTTTCCAGACTTTCATTTCAACCACCGCCACCTTTCCGCCAAGTCACACTTGTGTGGCTATCGTAAAAGCCTGTTTGCTGTATACACCAAGAAGATGATGATCATCATCATCAAGTGAATTTCTCTCGGGAAATGACACGTACGCCAAATACTTCACCGTCTGGATTGGTAGACATGGAGACAGCGGAGGTGTTTACATTTAAAATAAAACCTACTATACTGAGCTATAGTGTATATGTAATTATAACTATATGAGTATACTTTATTGTCGCATAGCAACTTCGTGGTGACTGTACATGCCGTCCTAGTATTCCTAAAAGGTGTCACAAATTCCCAGCATTAAATTTTTACGACTCACACTTTAATTAACAATATTGAAGGTAAAACAACCGGAGAACGTGAAGTTGTGTGCAGGTTGGCCAGCTAATTCCCATGTACACATTAGAAGAGTCATACACTTGGAATACTTTTACGCAGTCTAGTTTTAATATGAACGAGCTTTCAAAATAATTAGGCTCCAACGAATCTCCACGAATTTTGTAGCATTTTACTGCTATCTAAAAAACTTTCGCTTCTGAAGGCTCGTCTAACTGAATTTAAAAGTGGCATTAAACCAGAAATAACTGCGCCGAGAATGAGAGAAGTATTTTACCGTACATATTACCAACCGTAGAGTAGCCTGCACGTTTGTATTATTATTTTATTATTCTAATTAAATTCGTACATGGAGAGTGCAGGTTTTGAAAAACTTGAGGAATAATAATACTTACCGGTGAAATGACATCCATAGGACTCCACTCGCATACAAACAGTTCGAGGGTGGACTGAATAAGGAACGAACCTCACTCGGGTTGCAATTATCGGTGGATTCAGCTTCTGATGCACACTTAGGTAAGTGTTCCGGTTCGCGTCGAATATCTTGTAAAAAACAACACACGGGAAGAAAATAATTAAAAACGTTTTAGCTCAAATGGAAATGTTCATTCGCGTACATGTACACATCCACGTAAATAATAATAGTAAGTGGAAAATCACATTATAACAATAAAATCAGGCTAATAGGGAATACATGTATATTCAACGGCAAAATGAAATATGCAACTGTGAGATAAAATAATACAACGTTAAAATGGACTATGCACCAGTAAATAGAACATAATAAGTCACATCTGGTAAATTAAGTCATTGTATATAACGCTGTTAAATTGGATTGTACTCGAGTGTATCAACATAAAAAGCCAGACTTAACGTTCCTTTCCACTGACAATTTTTCATTTGCAGTAGATATCTGTACATACTTATATTCTACAAAATAGCCCTATACTATTTATCCGTGCATACGAGCGAGCTGCCCGGAAAATAATTATGGATTTTTTAGCACGAGTTTTCTACGGGACCTGCATGAAGTCATACACAGAATATACAGATATATCACTGGATATAATATAGTTACTATATAGCCACTGCCGACCCGAGTAGAGAATAACTTATTCAAATTTTTCCCGGCAACAACTGTGCCCCGAATAAAATCTGACAAGGTACATAAGGCTTCGGGAGATCTCCAGCGGACGTGCATATTGTCTTGGAAATTGCTCTATACACAATGTAATGTGCTTATAATCGGAAATGCTTGATGAGGTTGTACAGGAAAAGCAAGAGGAGCAGACTGAGCATCTGTACGTTTGGACACGGAGCGACCTCCTTCACCCTCGCATAAAATACGTACACTATAGTAATGGCTTTACGTAGAACAATTCTATACTGTATGATTACAATTCTTATTGAAGAAGCATAATAAGATTTCTTTAGAGGAGAATTCCAGTTTCACTTTCAATGTTTTACATAACAACAGAGAGTGGCATTACTGCAAAAGGATCTTGTACACTCCAGGGCACGTTGCTGTAGAGAAAGGGGAAGACGACAGACAGTGTTGAGTGAAAGAGGAAAGAACTTATGCATCTTCCTATTCTATGTAGTACAATAAAAACAGTACATAGATACATATGCAATGAGTAGCTAGCAAATAAAGCATAATGCAAGTATGACGAACCTCAACGACTACCAACTTTTCGAAATTCTTTAACTCTTCTAAAAGGCTACACCCTCAACACAATATATTTGCTACAGAACTCCTCCAGTACTTGCTACATAAACGTTCCACGTGAATAGCCCCTAAAAAGCAACTAGCCCTAACTTTAAACACATTTTATTATAGCCAAGTGTATATACCTAAAACAAACTATATATGCCTCAAATTCATCTCGAGCAAGTTAGTCCCTGTTGGGAAACACAACTATGCTTTCAAAAGTTCAGTGGAAACTTTCCCTTTATCCTTTGGTTTCAACATTTTTCGGCCTTGTATACTTTTCGACTTGGTTTTTTCGCTTCTTCTATGTATACTTCCACACAGCCTAAGCCTATCATCTGAAAGCATTTCAACCTTACCACAGTCACTGCGTGTGTGTATAACCTTGATATGAGGCATTACAGGATTATGCAGTTGAAAACATAGATAGAATCTACGTATGTATGTATGTATAAGCTACTATGTATTTACGAACTACATTTTAGCACAGTACATAAAGCCTAACAACATAGTAATCACTAATGTCAAACGCAAAAAGCTTATTTCTTCCCTATATCAGTTAACAGCAAGTATCAGTCCTACATATTGTCACCAACTTGTGGAAAGACTTGCTACATTGGTGAGCACAAAACGTTATATAATATGTATAAGCAAAACTTTGGATATACACTTGGCTAATGTAGTGTTGTGGTGTTAAAAAAACCAGGAGCCAAAACAATACGCTTTCTTTCCTCCCTGATCTTCCGCTGTGTAACTTGAGCAGTTTATCGTCAGCCAGCGGACTCGAAGTATACGATAAGACTTTTGTTCTTATATCATTGAGCATACACATGGTCGTGTGGCGACTTCTCAACCAGAAAGTCATTCGTCGTGCTTCATGTACATATCTCTCTATCTTTGAACATCATTTGACTTATCGACTTTTATTTGATTCAACTGCTCCAAGGATCTCATTTGGAGGATAATCGTAGTATCAGGCAATCAGGAGTAATCAATGTTGTTGCTCAGTAAAAAAAAATAAGTTTAGTGTATAAATCACGTGCAACTTCAAGTCTTTTTTTAGCTAAACCATCATGCAAATTAAAGCGTATATCTTGTGCGGAATACGTTGTAAATCATTACAATCCTAGTTTCTACAGAATTAACTAATAAAATTTAAAATAACCTTATGATTTAACCCAATTGAACACAGCTATCTTTTTAGTTGACAGAATTACACAGAACAACAGAGTTACTATAATCAACTAAAAATCTCAAACTGGCCAAAGCGTCATGTTGTAATAGTAGCTTAAGGTTAAAAAAATGGTTTCAATGTAAAAGAAAATCCTCAGAGTCTACCAGTACCATAAGTGATAGCCCCAACTACACTAGCACATCTGAAAAATTGAGAGGGAAAGCCCAATGCAGAAAACACTACATACAGTGATTTACTTTAAAAGAAGAGAGCACCTCCGGGTTAAAAATCAATAGAGTTTCAAGAGAGAGAAGTCTTAGAGAGTGGGTAAAATATAACTCTCTATAGAATTACGTCCTAAAGCTCCAGAGAGAGTGGGGTACTGCAGAGAGAGAGAGAGAGAGTCACACTAAAACAGATAGAAAGTAAATATAAAGAAACTATTATGTACAGTCAGTAAAGAATAAGGCACATCTGTTGTTTGTTAGCATCCCCAGTCATCTATTGAGATTTAAAAGGTGGCAGGAAGCATCTGACCAGCCAGGATAATGTAGAAAATATGGAGACGGTAATGGAATTATCATGTAATTTGTGAATGGGCTCTACTTTTCCACCATAGAGCTACATATACCATTTTCTTTAAAATATCTACTGCTATATTGCACACAGTCCCTCGTATTATTATCACATCCGCATGTATCCCAGCCTACCTTTCGCACCTCTACGTGACTCTACAAAACTCAAAGAATTATCTTACGAAATGTAGGAGCTCTCGCTTATACTTACATTTCCAAGTTACGTTTTTACTTCGTAGAATTCACTGCCTGCACATGAACCTATTATTGAAGCAAGATCCTAATGTACCTATAAGTATAGCTCTGAACTAAATCCGTCCATTTTCGCGGTTTCCCGTATACGACGGATTTGAGACAGTAAAGTAGATTACCTAAAGAATACCTCCACCGCAAGTTTTACTAACTACTTTATGTCTAATCATGCACATAAATCCACTAATCCAGCATTCCGGAGCTTATATACTTCACATTTGCAAAGTCTACGCAGCCAACTTCAAAATACAGTACTGAAAAGATACACACATATTCAAATAAAATTTGTAGGTCTGGTGCACTAGCTACATAGATACTACAGTGACTGCGGATTCCCCTATAATTAGAATTTATTCGAACCATACCATCGAATTGTATTATAATTTGATTTATGCCAACCGAATTCTCTCTTTTCCACACTACTTCGCTCATGCACTACTAATAATCTCCTATCAACCATTACCTATAGTGAATTCCTTTTTACCTATCTTCTTCTTTAACGTCCATTCAAAAAGATATAGGTACGCAGTTTCTACAAGCATACGGAATTTCACAAAGAATTACGTGCGTATGCGTTATAAATAACATGTGTATGAAAGTAGACTCTCCTAAGCCGGAACCCATCGTAATCTCATTGACGGAGTCAATCTCAAGAGAAATCCCAGAATTACACTGGCCACAACTTGTACAGGATCATTCTACAGTAAACGGATTCAACCGCAATAATTACATTTAAAATTTATCATCCCGTTAGAGCCTCACAATCCGCAATTAATGTTGGTCCCTCAATGATATTTCACATTGAAACAATCACAACAACGATGCGAAGAAGACCATCCTTGATATAATTCATCTCTGAAGTACCCCATATAACTCCACAGTTTTAAAGCTTGAATGCTCTCAAAATTATTTATTAAAAAACACCTCTGCAGCAATTCCATTCGTGCTACTTTGACCGAGTAACGTTATATGCTACTAGAACCAACATCGCACACAATGCGTTGTGCAATAATACCGAAATCCTTTCTAACCAGGACACGCCACTATCCATGACTTGAGGTCAGTGTACAAAACGATCGTTTGATCGCTTCTTTCTTTGATTCTACTGGCACGATCTCATTTTTCCACCAGTCGTCTGCAGAGAATTATAAATCAAATTCTTGAAATCAATATTGTATTTATTATTACACACGTGCAACTCTAAAATCCAGATATCTTGTTACAACTTGTAATTGTATTGCTACAACCATAAACTCTAAAACTGGACGTCAATAAAACCCTAAGAAAGGTATCAATGCTTGACTTCAATATTAAGAGGTATTGAGCTTACAAGTATCTATGTATCTAAGTATCTACTATTACTACCAGGAAGGAAAAAAAGCCCAAGAATGAATCTATAGGGAACATATCTGTAAAAACTAAAATCCATTTGAATCCGTAGATCCTTATTGCAAACAGCTCCGAGGCTGTCCGACAGCAGTGTAACTTACCAGACATGTATAAGTTATTAGATATTATAGAGCATTCAGAATTAATATAAGTAAGTATAGAACTGCTGGGAGCAGATATTTAGGAGCTTCTGCAGAGCTTATAAGAATTAAATACTACTGCTGTTGTTGTTAAAAAAGACAAAAACTAGTAAATACAGCCGATTAGCAACAGTAAGTACACAGCTTTGTTCAAAAAACTTCTATGAGCCCCGGACCTGTATTAAAAGACTATGTTCCTTATTGTTAGGCATAAGAAGGGCTTAGAAATGAAGCTTTTAAACATTTATCCTACTGTGTCGGTTGCTTTTCAACTCGTTCTTCATCTTGCTATTCGCAGTATCAAGAGACTTTTATTTTATGAACATTGTATTACATACATAGCAAAATAGATCAGTAGAGGCTACTGCCGAGCTTTACATACTGATGAATGGAAAGAAGAGCGGATAAAAGAAGACAAGAGTTAAATTTATCGTTGTCTCTCACTCTTTTCCTAGGAAAAGCTCCCATATAGCTACACGTAGCCTGAGCCGGGTTAGAAGAAAGAATGACGGGATGATGATGGAAGGTATCTTGATAAAGGATGAAAAGAATAAGAAGGAACGAAGGGCTGAAATCAAAACCCGGTTCAAATGAAAACGTCTTTTGGGTGCTATGGAGACAGCTGTCAATCAGATTAACTTATTCCTCAACTCCTGTGAATGTGCCCGTCTCTTTCAAGTATAATTCATATAACATAATGCGCTTTACGCTCTCCAAATATTTTTTACGCTCCTAATAGCAGGACTTATAATGTTATAACAATTATATCTGTGACACAAACTTGCTTATAGGGACATAACCTCTCTCACATCCAAGAATTATTACATTATTCCTTTCTATTCAGCTCCATTTAATACGTCTATTCTCCGGCTCTCAAAGGACAATGAAAACATTGCTCCGAACTGATTCCAAGTTTTTTATACTTACGTAGATCCGTATTTCACGTACATTGCCTACAAGCCTACACGAACGTAGCCCTTATGTGTACATTTACAATACTGGGGTGTTTAGGATCGGTAGAGAGCACAAGCCTCGTAAATAGAAGGCATCACTGCAACCCTATTTTGTATACTTACAACCTAGGTAACCTACACATCTTATTACATGCAAACTGAAAAGGTATGATCTGCATCACAAAGGCTCGTACAGTTGAAAAACTCCTGTGTGTAAATAATTTCGAATACACGAAATCTATTATGTAAAGCACGTCGCGGGCTTTTCACGGTCAACTCTGTAATGAGATCAGGTCGACAACATCACTGACAGCAGGTGAACAATAGCCTATACTTGTCAACGCAACTGTCGTACCGATGTCAAGGCAACCCACAGCTGAGGATCCCTCCGAAAAGAACGAGTTACTAAACAAACTGTATATAAAAGCGTGTATAGTGTTCGGATCTTCGTGAAACGGAATCTTTCAACCTAGATAATCCTTTGAGGGGGTATATCTAATTACAAATGCCTACCTCTGTATCAAGAAGCGCAGCTTTATTACACATCTACTAGAAGATTGCTAATGTAAGCAGCATCCATGCAGTTTGCTTGTGTTCGAATATTACACAATGCAACTTTTTCTGTATAAACAACCTTACCAAGCACGTAGAATGTAAATTGGTAAGTGTGGAAGCTCAATGAATGCAAATGTAAACAAAATGCCCAAGTATATAATCCTTTCCTGGTAAACCCTAATGTTCCTATCAGAGATAAGTCTGGGTATTAAAATAATTTCACTCGTTTTTTTAAATAATAAGAAAAATCTGAAATTGAGAATACAACATGTATGAAGTATAATCCCCTTACCGTCCTTCCGAAATGATCTTTGTACAGAACCCATCGACCAAGGATTTCACGGTAGTACTCCAGTTGAAACTGTTCAGCAAACTCCAATCCCCGGCCATTGCCAAACCTGCCTTGGGTTTCAGTCTGTGTAACACGATACTCGCCACCGAAATCAATTTCCAGGTACTCTTTCACCCCGTCCTTAATTACATCCTTCGGACACCAAGCTCCGCCGTTCTGCTCGTTACGGATCCTAAATAATCCACAAAATAAACATAGAATCAGTATTCAAAATGATTATAATAATATAATTATTATCCATGGAAACATATCTACGCTGAATCCACACAAAATTAAATTGCACCAACTGATTTAGAGCATGAAGACAAAGTTATATGCACTAATACGGAAAAGAGTTAATAATTATAAAATTAATACGAGCTTGTATTATTTGTAGTATAAAATATAATTTGCTTCCATTCCAAGATACAATAATACTTGTAATTATGACAACGAAATTCCACTCAAGCAACTGCCTTAACATGGAAACTCACCATATTTCAATTAATTATTAACTTTGTTGTAGTGTCTTATTTAAATACCATTCTCCAAACAACACAATGTACTTATATTATATGAGAAAAGTACGACCAAGGGATTCAATAAAGATAGGATTGTCTTGTGGACAAGAGCAGTCGCAACTTATTTCCTTCAGTCTCGTGTCAGAAGGAGCATTACTGGAGTCGTGAATAAAAAGGAAATGGCGCGGGTAGTTTCAAGGATAGAAATGGGAAAAATTTGTATCCTTAAAAATAAGAGTCCGCAGTAAATAAAGTGTCTATTTAGCATGAATCTCAAATCTCTCCGACGACTTCACATCTAAAGAATATGACTGGAGTGCCATACAACGTTCCTGTGTGATTCTCCTGTAGCAACTTATTTTTGCTCAAATGCTCAAGGAGGAACTAAAGATGAGAGCAAAAATTTGACAAGAAGGGCAAGTAGAGAAGAGAAAAAAGCTTGAATCTGTCCCTATTGTACTCTGTTTCACTTTCTTGAAATCATAGGGACTACTATAACTATATACAGTAGATGACAGTTAGAGACAGAGAGGGAAAGGATGAGCCGGGGAGGATGTAAGCACTAACAGTAGTATCGTCAACTCGTGAAAAGGAAAGACAAAAGTTTTTTCAACTTGAACGAAATCCCAAAACTAAACGGCTGTAGCATAGTAGAATATGTAGTGAAAGTTTTTACACGTGGAAACATAACACAAGTTCTAGTTCCACTGACCCTAAAAATCCTAGTAGTCGCAAGATATCACATAGCGGAGAAAGAGCAGGGGAAAAGCATTGAGTAAATGAAGATTTGTTCTCCTCATTTGCTTTATAGACAAGGGAGAGAAACTTGCTTCCACATCTAATTCCAGTCTATATCTTTGCAAAACACAAAGAGAAGAACATGGAGTGAGAGAGAGAGAGTAAGAGATCGAGATAAAATGAGAGAAGCAAGAGTTAAACTTGGCTCCCAAGTTAAAGTGCCGACTATACCATGCTTCTCAACTTGTGATTACTTTGCATTTGTTTTTATTTCCACTTCCCATTCCCAAACAAAAGTATTTACCTGTCCAGGTTTTCGCAGGAGCAGAAACACAATGTAGTAACAACATCAACAAACTACAAAAATGTTTAAGGAAAAAATGTAGCTACAACATCCATAGGGAAACACATAATTTCCTCCGTAATCCTCCATTCAAATTAACATCCAACCTGGAAATACTAAAACCAAATAGGTAAGGCTTTTGCAAATTAGGAATCATTATCGATCTCGCTGGAATTCGTTAAATATTAATTTTCATTAAATCCTTCCCTACAAATTCGGAACACGTCCTTTCCCTAATTGTTGCCCTCATTAAGTCCTACTCATGCTTTCGCTATACCGTAAATCTCACAATACAGTTTGTTCACCTAATGAACAAAAATCCTCTATTGCTGTACTGTGGTTTACATGACAGATTAACAACTTCATTGTACTTTAGTTTCTTCGCTATGCTTCATCATATTATGTTTTATCACAAATATGCAATTTCAGGGCATTCATTCATACTTGCAATTATTACGGGTACAACAAAAGGCTTAGATATTCATACTGGTTCCATCCCATCTATAGTAGCAACAGACCGACAATTCCAATCGTGCTCTTAACAATGCCATCATTCCGTATAATAAAAACTGTCATACAGTATGTTACATTGTCTAACTTTTAAAAATTGATACTCATACACAGAGAGACTCGTTTATTATACCAATGAATGAAAGTGTAATGTAACTACACACAACCAATTCAGATATGGCCAGATCCCTGTGCAACCACATACAACAATTTCAAGGATAAATGTAAGTAGGTAGGTATTATGCAGGAAAATTGCTTCAGAAACGACGATGACTCATGTAAAATTTAATACTGATATATCGTCTATATTGTTCTTGGCATGAGAATTGAGTATATGTTCGCAGTTCAGTGTCGCATACGACTGCGGTTTGCCTTCTTCTTATTATTCATAATAATTTCATATACATACACACGTGTAGTACATTCATCTTCCAAATATCACCAATTTCATTCATATAGATGTGAATGTCAATAATTACTTTATTACAAGCTGAATAGGAGGTTGTATTTATTTAATATTTTATTATTAGTCATATATACATGCTCATTAAACAATACTCACTAATAAAACTATGTACATATTTCAGCAGAAGAACAAGTCAACATTTACTGTGACTGAACTAATTGTAATAAAATAATTTTATGTACCAGCTTTGTACTTTGCTTACCAGCTTACATTATGGCCTAAATAAATAATATAGTTAAAATATTGATTAATAAATGGCTATTGTCCTCAATGATTTCACTGAAGTTTCCTCAGTGTAATGATCCGGAACTTACGAAATAAATGCAAAAGACATACACTTTTTTACTAAAAAAATTTAATAAACGTGTTTTCCTTCCTTTTAGAAAAAGGTAGTTTCCTTCCCTGTAAAACTACAAATCAAGGGCATAAAACAAGCTGGCTTTTACGAATCATAAAAAACGAAAGTGATTTACTAATACCTAGCAACTTTATCTATCTAAAATAATAATGTTTAAATCATTATTTCAATCTCCAATATTTGTTCCCACATTAAAATTACCTAATATACTTCTAATCTAGGCAGAAATTTCCGTCGAACACAAATGTCAGCGAACTGGGAGGGAGAGAACCTAAATTAGCAGGAAACATCATACTGTTTGGCATTTTATGCAAAACTTTTTCCATGAACTTCAGAGTTCATCATTGTCATTCTATTTGTCAAATCTATTACAGCACACACACATAGTTGAACATTCATAGCAGTAATTAAGAAAGACGAGCTTCCCTAGTGACATCAGGTTTCCGCCGTTGTCATCCCACAGCATTGAGATTAAATGTCATATACATAGCGTATACGCTTCGCTTATCTAACGTAATCACTGCACTAATGCATTTCAACTATAGTGGACGTTAATCAGTGTTTACATCACCAATATAGAAGCATTGAATGAGCAACCGGGAATCAGCGTTTTATTTTTTGCCAAGTCATATGTACACGTAGTATAGCTCAGCTGGAGGTGATCTGCTGATGATGAATTACGATGTCTATTTGCAATTCGAATTATGTCATCAATTATTATTTCTTTCCTAAAATTGCTGCACGATGAATAATTTTAGCAATATAAGTCATACAGATATTACGATTTTTTTCCCTCCCAGCAGTACTCAGAATTGTATTATATGGATGCTAGGAAAGAGGTAAAAACAGAAGCTACATCCTCGCGAGGGTGTTAAAACTAAAACATAGCAGGAGTATCTATATAGATATACATATCTTGTATGTTCCTACACAGACATACATTTTATGGGAAGCATTGCCCATAAATTTTGATGGGAATGGATGAATGAGTTAAACTGCAGTGCAGAGTACCGGTCTCTTCCCATATCCATATAGTATACATAACATTTGTGCTGGTGCGAGGAGGCACGTCATCCCTCACATTCCCAATGAAGCTTTACTGTAAACTCCATATCAGTAAATGGAAATAACATACAAATAAACTTTGGCATGCCACCTTCAAATCCTCCTTCACTGTATAATACCAAAGCTTAATATATGTGAGTCTGCAAAATCTACTGAATTGTATACCTTCCTTTACAACTTTGCACAGCGAAATGCTCAAGTTACATATTGGATGAATCATCCTAGTTATATAGTTTCTTCGCCAAAAGGTTGCAGCTGAACATGATGATGCTCTGCAGCTTCCCCCTTAGAGTAAGAGTATAATAAGGCCTGCGGATTCTTTTGCAGTAATCGCCAGACAGTCTCATTTCGACCATCTCTCGCCATTCTGTCACTCTCTCTCCCTGTGTGTGTAGAATATTTACTCCGTAGATATTTTCTGCTATTCCCTTTATTGTTCAGCCTGCCATTCATAATAGAGTTTGGGGTGTGTTCAAACCATACCTGCATCCGAAATTCCTCTACACCGACATAACTTTTCAAATTGAATTCCTCAACTTTAATCAATTTAACTACCAACAGCTAATCCACCAAAATGGTTTTCGTTCCACTCCAAGGTTGCAAATGCCCTCTTTGCGACAAGGTACGTTGAATTTTTAAATTAACAATTTAACTTTACGTCCCTGCATTCATATCATTCCTTCATGGTGCATTCATTTTGTTGCAAACGGACGGATGACAAAAAGTCTGTCCTGAAATATCAAGTTCCGGCTGCTACACGACCTTTATATACGACCATAAGCTACAATACAAATTTACCAACATGAGCTACAATACAAATTTACCACCATGAGCTATACAATATAATATTTACCATCATGAGCTACAATTTATATTTATTTCCAGCAGAACCTTCCCACCATCTTCCCAGCTGAGAACTTTGACTCGGAAGCGGACGCTACAGCCCTCCGAAATGCCATGAAAGGTTGGGGTTGTGACAACGATGAGATCATCCAAGTCCTGTCAAAACGAAGTGCAAACCAACGTGTGAAGATAGAGGAATCCTATAAAAACCTCTACGGTCGAGATTTGACAGATGACCTCAAGGATGAACTGGGTGGAAACTTTGAGCGCCTCGTGATTGCTATGATGCTTCCATGGCCTCAGGTATGTGCTCGTGCAATTAAGAAGGCTTGCAAGGGAGCTGGCACAGATGAGGAAGCTCTAATTGACATACTTTGCACCGCCAACAACTGTCAAATCAAACTTATCGCTGAGTCCTACAAAGCTAGTAAGTTCATATGAATATTCTAATCATTTACGTTCAGTTCTAATTCCAGCTGCTGTTGAAAATATTGTATTCTTAAATAATACAGTTTCTAAATAAAATATTAATGCTTCAGCAATTCCAAAGAAATATGGACATTCAAATGAAAATTATCTACACACGAGGTTCAACGATAACTAAAATGCAAATGTCTTTATCAATTTCCAGTGTACGATGATGACCTCGAAGAAATTCTTGAGAAAGAACTAGGCGGGGACTTTAAAAAACTAATGATTGCAGTAGCCCAAGCTGCCCGTCATGAAGATGATGCTGTGGATCATGCACGAGCCAACGAAGATGCGCAAAGACTACAAGAAGCTGGTAAATGCCAGAGCCTGAGTCAATAAACATTTACGTAACCTATGTATACAATCTAAATATAACGAGGGAGAGTGTTTTGTTTAGTGTTTTGATTTTGGATTATGCTTTTAACATGAAAAGAATTTTTCCCGTTTGAAATTACTCAAGTACAGAAACGAAAAGTAAATTAACGGAATACAGTTAAGATAAACCAAGGAAGACTAGCTAATTCTAAAATGGACAGATGTTTCATTAACTCAATTGAAAGAGCTGTTTGATTTTAGAAAGGAGACCTCCCCCCATGTAGATGAAACAAAGTATTAATCCTATGGCAAAACTTTTAGTAATCAAGAGATATGTGATTTTGCAGGTGAACTGAAGTTAGGAACTGATGAAGGCGTTTTCACGTCCATTCTCGTAAGGAACAACTATGCCCAACTGGCGGCTGTGTCTGCCGCATACCAAGAGTTGGCAGGCAAGACTCTGGAGCAAGCTTGTGAAAATGAGCTTGGGGGTGACTTACTCTCGGCTGCCAAAACCATTCGTAAGTTCCATTATCACTCTTTATATTTCTCACCAAATACCTCTCCATCTCTCTCCCTTTAATTAAATACCACAAATTATTTCCCGTGATACTTGCAATAGTCATTTCTCTTGGTCCACCAAATTTGCAAATCAGAAACATGACATCCTCCACAGAGAATGAGCGAGAGATGATGATGATGAGATACCTTCCAGTGACAAAGTTTTCAACCGCTCATCCATCTCTTTATCAATTCTCTTTATCAACCCGGAAAATTTTACATTCGCAGCTTTCAAATGCACACTCGAACACATTATTGCTTTGCAGTAAATGCAGCTGAAATATTTTAAAAAGACCTTTAATCTTCTGCCTCGTGTGCAGAAATGGAACCAAGTTATTAGTCTGACACGCTCGGATCATCAAAACAGTGCATGATCCGCTAAATATTTTATTCACTTGGAGTATCTCTAAAATATTATTCCTGTGGCCTAACATGGATGGAAAGTGACAACTCGCATACCTATATGAAATTCTAGAAAGTTGATTTCCAGTGACATTTGAGGTTACACAAGTAAAGTGCTTCGTATAATAGTTAATTTTAAAATATTAAAAATTTAAAGTTGAATTCTATTAACGAATAACTATAATTTAGAACAGGTAGTAATATTTAATATAATGAAAAATTTATATCTCATTGCCCCAAAACTGCATGATGTTCGAACTACCTAAAACATTTTATCAACAGATAGAACTGAACTTGAAACCTCCCACAGGCAATTTTAGCTATATCATAACACACAAAATCCCTGTAAGTTCTCACTATAATAAATTCGATATGAACTGAAACTAAACTTCCCAACAAGGTTGAACTGTCAGTAAAGTTAGGACAGATTTGTCATTGCAAGTAAAACCACGGCGAGGATGAGTAGCAAGAGAGAGGAGATAATTTTCAAAGTTTTTTCCACTCTATAAATGTTCTCTCTCCCGGGTGACGAATCAAGTGTTTTTCTATATATTTCAGTGGCAGTAGCAAGAAACAAGGATGCCTTCTGGGCAAAGCGACTCCACGACTCAATGGCCGGCTTGGGAACGGATGACAAAGCTTTGATCACCATCGTCGTTCTTCGGTCTGAAATTGATTTGGGGAACATCATGCAGGAGTATCAAAAGGAGTACGAAAAGTCTTTGGCAGAAGCTATTCAAGATGAAACCTCTGGTGACTACAAAAAGCTTTTGCTCGGTCTCATTGGAAACTAAACAAGTGAAACTACAAATCCGTCTCTCTCTCTGCACTCCATATATTTATACTTATCTGTGTATCTCTTATCTGAATTAGTAGCTCTGTATAGTAACAGTATAGAGATACCAGACGCAGTCAATTATCCAAATACAAAGAATCAAGCATCCGAATAGTTTTACAAGCTTCAAATGCAATTACACACTCCACATAATATGATTAAAATCTATCCGTTTGCCCCGAACACATCCAATTCCATCCATTCGGGTGTAATTAATTAACTTTGAAAATTCAACAACCTTATTACACTACATTGTATCCACTTTACTTTGTAGTTTGTTGTCGAAGGTCTCTCCTTCCATTTACCTTTCAGCATCAATTATTGTCAATGTTGTTATTTTGTTGTGGTTCCCTTATACAGAGAGTTAAACTTCTTTGTGGGAAATAAATCGTTTTTCTTTAAACCTATCAGCTCACTCATTCAGCATAAGGTCGCTTTAGGTATATTTATCAAACTATTCCTGATACAATCAACCTATTTAGATGTACTTATAGAAAAAGGTAATTTCGAGCTCAAAGGTCTTGCTGTGTTTACAGTTCCAGGAAAACACTAAAAACAAAAAGCAGGATGGGGATTGGTTGGAATACACTGATCATTGTCGAAATTGATTTCATTTACAGCTTTGGTAAGCAAATCAAAGAGTATTTTTCCACTATTTTCTGCTTTTGGCTGCGGGTGTTCAAATCAAACTGCAAAATTAAAGTAGAAAAGCAATTAACTTCAAATTAATCCGCCACAAGGACCAAATCACATCGTAGTTGGGTTTCACGCTGCGATGATCGCAGAATTTTATGAAACACACAAGACGTGAATACAAATTACTGCTAACTGCTAAAACGAATACGGACGCCTGCCTTTCCAGGTTTCAACATCAGATCGAACGAAGTTAAAGCTTAAAATATTTTTATTTACTTTAAATTTTAACATTTAAATATTCATGTAAGCAGTGAATGATTCAATTATTAAGTATTTTACTTAATCAATTTTAATTGTAAAATAATTTTCCTTATCAGTTTTGAAGGGATTTAAATATTTACATGTCGTCAGACAAACTACAAAAGGAGCTTATATGATTTTGGGTCAGTATCAAAAGGGGACATGTTGCGTTTCGAAATTTTCCGGTACAAAAAGGAGCTTATATTTTTTCCATGCTCCGGAGCCACCAGCTCCCGTAAACACAATTATTTAATATAAGCTCCTTTTTGAATTAGTGAATTTTATATAAGCTCCTTTTCGTATTGTGTCAAAATCATATAAGCTCCTTTTGTAGTTAGTCCGACGATGTGCTTTCGTCCTCTAATATTCCGGAACACAGTAATGTAACTCGGAGCGATACGCAATTTTTTTCCTCGGAATAGATGCTATGACTTAATCTGTAGAAATCCACAATAACCCGCAGAACATGTGCATGTTGATGTACGTATCACTATTGCAAGCTCAAGCCTTTCAGCAGCTCCAGTCCAATAAATGTATCCAAAAATATAGTTTTTCCCTTGTTACAAAATCCATATATGATAAATTGTTTTTCTGTCAAGCAAGAAAAAATGCATTTCGACAATAAATCATTGTTTCCCATCGTACTCATTCAAATGAAAAACTACTATCGAAATATTTTTTGAATTTATCTATCTGTATAAATACGCACACACGCATTGAAGATTCAAAAAAATAAGTAGAAAATGCATTTAAAAATTCAGTAACTGCATACATCCAGGATTCACAACAATACTCAACCAACATTGAAACAATTTAGCTAGTTTTCCCCCCAGCTGATTACAATTTCTCCTCGCATCGGCAAACTGCCTTTCGAAATACGGTGAAGATGAAATAAACTCGCCACTGAATTATTATACAATACATAGCAAGATCACAGAACCTCTACTTATATAATACATAGAAGCTACAGATGATTGAATCTTCAGCAAAGCTATACCGCAACACACAAACCCCCTACGAGTTCACACTAAATTAATTCTCAAGAAAATTCCAATAAGAAATAAAGTCCATCAAGTGCAAGGGCAAGTTGATTAATATGGCATGGGTTAATATATCAGACCCTACCATACCGACGATGTCCATTTTTGCATTACATCCTATGGTATCTACGGGGGAGTTTGCTTTGAAGTAGCAAAAAGCACCGGAAAATCGTCTGACCCTTACTGGAATGAACTGGTAGGCACAAGCAAGTTCGGCAAACAAGGTCGGACATCATCCAGCGTCTCCCACCCATCATTTTAGTACCTACAGCAACGTCGCTATGTGGCATGTCACTACATACAAGGAAAAAACATCAAAGTGTGGCCACTCGTCTGTCCTTAAAATACTCAAAAGGATTCTTGAACGAACAAAAACTTGAGATTGGATTCTTGTAGGTAACTCAGTCTTCAGGAACTATATACAAGAAAAACTGTATTGTTATTGAGGATAGCATAAGCAAAAAGTCAAACTAATGTTTGATCCAAGTTACAATCACCAGCCAGCAATGACTTTTACCATTTGACGAAGCCCGTAGAACCTGAAAGGAGAAGAAAGTAGAGAGTGATAATCTTAAAGGGGAAGGGGAAAAGACAAAAATACGGTTTCACTCGTCCTTTTCTTCATTGTGCTACCTTCTTTAGAGCTTCTACTACCTTCTTTGGAACTTACGTAAGTTTATAAGTATTAGGATGTGGTTGTGTTTGGATGTATTTATGTATACGAGTGTGTGCCAGTGGAGATGATACAGAATTGCAAGTCAATTGGTTCCCCTCAATATGGCTGAGCTTTTCACCATCGTGTAACATGAGCCCTACACACATTATTGTATAACTTAGCTAACTTGTACATGACTTCCATTCCACCGCAACCTTTTACCTTCCTTTATATCTTCTGGTGTTTGTAACAATAGGAGTAACACTACTGAAAGAAGGAACAGTCTAACTTGAAAACGTATCAAGTGTAATCTACAGGAACATTGCTTACATTCCACGACATTCGGATACCTTGTATGGTCAGTATACACAGTGTGTTTTAATACCACAGGAACGCTTCGATATAGGGCTAGGACAAGTAGCTTCCCGTTGTTAATAGAGTGTAGTATGTATATGCCACTTATATGAGCATAGAAACCCATACGTACTGCAACCAAAGTAATAATCCACAAAATCTTCTGTGGTATTGTAGATATCAAAGTAGTGGTTCAAGTCAAACTTTCTTAGCCGGGGTAGATAGAGGAATGGCTCCCATGCTTTAGCATGTGTCCCTGGACTGCACCACAGGATTCGGGGCCAAAATCGGCCGGTATGGGTAACCGTTCTACTTGAATTGTCCCAAAGTTGCTCTTGTATGCTATCCACCTTTTGGAATTTCGTTGGTAAACATTAGGCAGCATTTGAAACACAATAAACTGTCTCAGGTCTTTTATTTTATTCCTTTCCCTTTCTTTCAGTATCTTTTCTCTCACATTCAGCTTGACTTTCTGACTTGGCTTCCCATCCTAGATCTAAAACAAGAGATACAAGTTTTTCTTGTAGTCAAAGGCTATAAGTTTTGCATTGCATTCACACTCAGTTGAGAATAAAGCTAGTTTTCCCCTACTACATGAATTGAAGTTATACATAAAAGCTTACATTTATATTCCAACCTACATGGTTATCTCGCATCATGCCTTAGCTATCTTATGCCTTTGGTTCATGAAGAGTCTTGTCAAAGCGGTTCTATTGATGGTAAAGGGTTAGCAATAACTTACGCAACAATGTGTAAGAAGGATACTTCGAGGCGTAAGTTATACACGCTTGCCGTCAATCCTATGTGCTCCCCTACACACAGAAGTCTTAGTTCCTATACCAATATTCTTTCTAACACATGGTGATGTATACTTACTATGTATCAGAATTTATTCTGAAATTTCAAGAAACAGAGGATTCAAGTTCGTATGGAAGGCTCTTGCACAGAGAGTATCAATAAATAGATATATGTACACTTTACTTCAGCATTAAAAGTGTTCGTTCACCCAGCAAGTGTTGAGTGTGACATTGGGAGAAAAATACAAACTTTCCTTTGATCTCCTCAACTGTGCGTACACAGTCAAGACGGAGGCAGACGTTTCCTGCCTCACATCACATCCGCTATACTTTGCAAGTATCTATACTGAGCTTGAATATCTGGACATACGTATTTTATATGGATGGGTGCAAGACCAGCTGTGCGGATCTGGAAATGTAAATCAAATGATTTTGTTTAAAAACATTCGTAAGCCAATTTAAACGGTACTCCTCTATGTCTTGACTCCAACAACCAGCCGTAGCTTTTGAAAGGTCCTACCATTATTTTCCCATATTGGCCCCATGACATAGGACCAACTTTTTCATACATTCTCCTAACTTGTTTCTATCAATGTTCTTTGCAGAAGTATCTTTTATATATTATAGTTTCTACTTAAACTGTATAGAGTTGTAACTTGTGGTACCTTCTACTATACCTTAAGACATTGTAAGTAACATTTCTAGAAAAAAAAGAAGTTGGTCATAACAGAAAGTCAGAAATGCTCTTTCCTAAACTTCCTTGCACACAAGTTAAAGTTTATGTATGGCTTGACAAACGATATACGGTTGCACAAAAAAAAACTTTTCTCAAGTTGTACAAGTAGTATAGTAAAACATGAAGCGACAGGCTCTTGTAAAACACTTCCCCATTGTATTTTCCTCGTCAGCTGGCACAAAGTTGAAGAGCAATATTGCAAAAGAATATTTTCGCTAAAAGCAATTTTTTTCCCCTCTTTTCCGCAAAATAAAATAAGAATTACGTCATATAATGATTACGATGGGAAAATGAAAACTCCGTTCACTAAGTATATTTCGATCGCGTACATGTATAAAATATAAGTTTCTTTTACATGTAGATCTTGCGCAACTTCCTTCTAAGTTGTATTGCAAAACCTATTTGCAATCTCGAGCGAAAGCACTGAAATGGCTTTTCATATTGAAACCTACCCGAAACAGTTTGTAGGTTTGTACGCCACTCTTGGAAACCAAAAATGATGTTATTACAATCTTTGCAGGCAACTGACCACTTTGCTATTATGACAAAATAAAAATTCCATCTAATACACTAGCTAATAATTCTCAGGGATCTAAAATTAAAGGGGGTTTCAACGCAGAAGTAAAAGCTTACTCGACTATTAGAAGCATTATCAACATCTCACATAGCATTCCATGAACGCTGAAGTGATAAATCGTGAAATAAATTCAGCAAGTAATAAAGCAGCAGGTTGTTCAATTATTTGCTTGCTATATTATAGGATAGAAAACTGTATATTTCGAATTTTGAATTGACCCAGTTCAAGATTTATTTGGGTGTGCTAGTGACTTTTATTGATACTAGATTCCTTTGGAGAGAAAATTTTTAGAATTCTCTCCCCTAAAGAATCCTCTCTTTGTCAACATGATAGCCTCAGTTTATCACTTACCGAGGATTTTTCCGACACATGTAATTTCACTCTCACAAACTCTGTCCACGTTCTAGCACTTCTAGCTCTATAGGAGTAGCTTCTTCCTCAATGACCACACACTGTCAAATAGCTCCATGCCTTCTAAAACATATCTTTTCCTTTTTGGAAAATTCCTCTCGGTACAGTTTTCCTTCTCGAACCAAATAAAATGGACTGTAGTAAAACAAAATGTCTACAAGCTTGGTCGGGAGCCGTAAATGACACTAACCATTTCATCCCGGGGATAAACGTCTTATATTGACTTTTAATTTTGTCAGACCGTTTCAAATAAAGTATCCCAACCATTGTTCAACTGAATCTTAAAATTTAAGCAATTTCACGCCAATTGCCAATCCAATAGCTTTAAAATATATAATACAGAGTTGTAAACCCAACCCGTACTCATCCAATCGAAATACATTGCAATCCAAAAGAAGTGTCTCTGCTTGATTATCGCACTGCCCATACGTGATCCTTTTATAGACAGAATTCTAGTATAAAGCTAAAACGTGTTAGGAGCTTTAATATATTCAAAGATTTCAAGACACTTGGACTGTGATGGAATGACCCGCAACCTTACGCATGTACACGTAATTTTACGCATGCAAGTATCGTAGTACAAACACATACATGAGTAACGTAAGTATAGATACACATGCAAAGAAAATGTGATGTACAAAACAAGGACTGGTTGTAGACGTATGACGCGGTGTTATCATTGCGCCAATTTGGAAGCCCCAGCAACATAGAGACAATTTCCCCGTGACTTGGAGGTCTCGGTGGAATTTCTAGCAAGAAGGTCAGTCAAGCTATTCAATTCAGTTCAGCTTTCCACTCGACTTGTTTGACACATTTAGTGATACTTGTGTCAGTCATGGAACCCAAAGAGAAAACATTGTATAATCTATAGCTCACTGCCATACAAAACACATTGGACTATATAGTACAAGCTCCGTGGTTTCATATAGGAACTAACGGGTATGTATAAGTATATACAGTGCCAGAAATATGCAAGTCTTGTCACTGCAACCCGCACTTCCCTTTTCATGGTCTAATATTTCACACACACACGACGAGGACATGCCCAACTTTGAAGCTTGCGTCCCTACTTGCATACAAATAAAAACAATGTAATCCGGAAAGAAAGAGGACACTGCAGGTTCAGAACTTTGGGTCAAACAATATTCTTCGCTATATTATATTTTACATAGACGCCACTATATTACCACTACATTGTACTACGCATTTCTAGGGCGCCGAAAAATGAAATGAATAGTAGCAGTAGTATTTGGATGCTTATGATCAGGACGATGATTTCAAGCATGCTTGCAGGATGCGACTGCTCCTTTTGCTTTGAATACATTTGATGCGAAATGTGTTTAGTTCAAGGCACTCACTTTTCATATTCGATATTCATAGCGAGACGCTGACAGGTTGACGTGTGAGAAAGTGAATTGAATGTAAACCCCATCGTCGTGTACGGCGTAAGTACCGGGCGGATTTCAACAGAAACATGAACATCCACTTCAAATACAATAAACCCCTGAGTATTAGGCTATTTCCGCTGCATCAACTACATACTAACACATTGTAATGTTCCATTATTTCAATCATCACTCCAAAAGCAACGTTAATTTCTATATGACTACCGCCTAATTTAATTTAGTTGACGACCTTCCAAGTGCTTAATGACTGAATGAGTTTAAGATTAGAAAACTGGATTTACTTTTAGCATATTAAAATCTCTCCCAGCGCTCAATAAAGAATGATGCATCGGTTTATGTAACGAAATGAAGTACTATAAATCGTAAGTATAAGAGCCCTATGTGGTTTGCATACGAAATTTATATACTGAATCCTGACTGATGGTTTCTATAAGAGCACGAAGAGGTTTGGAAGACAAGCTACATAGATTTCCAGCCTGGCATCATCAGTTCAGCACAACTCTCTGACAATAGGCCGTTTTTTGGGAGAAACCACATGGAAGAAATCCGGAATCTAAGTAAATGGTTCGTGTATGCACATAGCACATAATGAAAGAAAAGGATAGAAAAAACATTAATCAAAGATGAGTAAGATGAAAGATGCCGTCCAAATAAAAAATGAAGGGAGTACCTCGCATTTTGTGGTCCAACACTCTTCTCGTCGAAAGATGAGGATGCCGTGATCCTTGATGTCGGAATTTTTCCCGATTCCATTCCGAGAGGATGCACGCAATCATCTCCAATCCATTCGCCTCCTGTGTATAATAAAATATAATTAAATATACGTTCATCCCCTATTACCACATATTATTCTACCGGAATGACTTTATTAGTTTCCAATTAACTTTACACCTTATGTGTCATTTCCTTTTTGATGTTTTGACTCTCCACCGTTTTATACCTTTCAACCACTACAACCCCCAGGATGATGAAAACATCAAAGTTATTATTAGATGAACCATTAACACTGAAGCTTCCCCAAACATAATGTTGTTTCCATATCATATATCTACCATATCAAAAGGTATCAAAATAACGACCATACCCCAGAAATATTACTTAATAGATGACGCATATACTTAAATTTTCCCATTAAATCCTTTATTTTCAAGGGGAACCCCTAAAATAGGCTTGTACTTAAGTACCCAACATACATAGGTATACTTATACATATTAATATACATACTAATATCAAGACACGTGGGAAGTATCGGGTGTGGAAAAAACTTTATGCGCACGATTACGTTAAGAATTATTTATTTCCTCACTTGGGGAGGTGTGGAAAAAAGGAACACATGTGTGTGTGGGGTTAATATAATATGTAAATATACAAACAACCGCCGAAAGGGGTGGTTGTATTCACAAATACAAAAGCACGGCAGCTTGTGAGAGGGTGAAAACTTCCTGCTGTGTCCCGATTCCTTGTAAACATCTTCAAGGGAGCTAATACCCGATCTCAAGAAAGTATTATTTATGATATATAAGAACACTTCCAGACACCAGGGTTTCACCCCACACACGTGCCGAATTGAATCCAATGGGTAAAGAGGCGGTAGTCATAGATTGACACATTCAATCAAAACCCCAGAAAATATGGCATTTATACTAAAAGAAAACCCGGGTCTCTAAATGATAACTCTGTAGACTCCCCGAACCTTGTACTACTGGAATAATATGGAGACACAGGAATCCTGTCAGAACTCACCAGTCGAAGGAGCCGAAAAAGAAATGGATGGGAACTATAGCGAGCACGTGGGAAGTAAAGGAAAGAGCAGGAAGAATCGAGGGAAACTCCGAGGAAGAAGGAGAAAGCATATATAGCGCGGACGGTGACAAATGGAAGCATTGGCTGCCAACATGATAAGCGATTGGAGCGACCCGCGAAAGCAAAAACCATTCATCTCCTCTGATTGGCCACATTTGTCACATTCATTTGAAACCAAAACCGAGCGCAAAATCAGTCAAGGAAGTAATAATGCATTGTGGTGGTCAAAGTCAGACTTTATATACCCAAGTCCCATAGATGGCTTCACCCTTTATTAATCTTTACCAAAAGTACACTAAAATCTTTAAGGGACTGTGTACGGTGTACGTACATAGTGATCTTCTGGGGTTTCTCGATATTACTCTTTTATCTCTGAACTTCTGGAGATTTTTGAAATACTTCTGCAGGGTGATCTTAAGGAGGTTCCAGAATCACACAATGATCTTCTGAAGTGTCTCGATATAATTTGTACTACATTTTTGTACTACCTGTATGTAGTACATCATGTTCTTGTGGAGTTTCTTGATGTACTTGATGAGAGATGTACTTGGCACAACTCGATCTTCTGGAGTTTACTTGTGATCTTCTGGTCTCAGTAAACTGTGAGCACTTTGATCTTGTGTCAGTATACCAAAATAGAGTAATGTATAAAAATAAATCGAATACATCGCAATTCGCAATAGTATTATGGAAGCGACAGAGAACAACCTCTAAAGTAATGTATCTACGAATGTTTATCCAGGGATAAGTCAGTTTCATGGCAGTAAACAATAACAAACTGCGACACGAACGATCAATAATATTGGCAGGTGTCACCTTCTCATTAATAATTCTGATACTCATAGATTAGCACCGTGGTGCAAATAATGGAGTAGACTTTCGTTTTTATTTCAGGTACTCACGTATCGTATTGCACTCTTATCAATGTGATATAAACTGGGATGGGACGGCTGAAGCTTACAAGCTATGCTGTAAACAACGCTCTTCAGGTTACTAAACTCCCTTCCTGATATCATTGTTCAGGTGCGCAGTAATGTTGCTATTTATATATCGCAACAACATTTTTTGAAAGAAAAATAGTAAATAAATACTGATCACGACATAGTATCCGTAGCTTTAGGGAGCTCTCGTACCTACATAAAAATACTTGTATGTGCTTAAATTTATGTACTTATTATATTTCTAACAGGGATGGAAGACTTTTGGCCTTTTTTCAACCTGGGGTCCGTGGGTTTTGGGAGCTGAAATAAAGAATGGTTAAGGATGCGGAGGATTACCCTCGCTAGTTTTTCAAGTCAAGCCTGGAAGTATGGGGATCATGTATGTTATTCAGACATATGTATAATATTGTATGGAATGTTTTTCGTGTATTGGCAGTGCATACTGCCTGGATTTGTGGTACATATTTTATGTTTGTATAGCGACAGTTGGTATGTACTTTCTGATTTGGACAAGGAACAAACTTATCTCGAGCCACTGTCTATAGGTATTATTCTACTTTATCAGGAGGCAAAGTAGGTCATTTACACAATAGACCGGGGGTGCGGAGTCTTCCCGTAGTAACGATTTTAAACAAATGGTTTTATGAACGGTAGAAATATTTACAGCTGTGAGGCATATGTCTTGAAATGTCCTTTAGGAAAAGAACACCTTTACAATTTTGTTAAGCCTTATCGTCAGTCTTAGTCCATGAGCGAACTCGTTTTCACACACAGTTTTTGGTCTTCCCAACATATACTTACAGATACAAGCGCATATATTAAGGTACGAATCATTTAATATTTTTTCTGTTATTTCCAAAGGATGCGTACACTCTTTAGCATTCTTGATTGTGCAAACGCTTACTATAATAACATGCAATGAACAGGTGCTGCGAAGGAACACTTGTATTCTCAAGGTAATGAATTAATTGTCTTACAACTATCTTCTATTCTCCGCAGGTTTAGTCTAACAATGGGTGCAGGCTCTTCCACACAAGACTCTTCGAGGATGTCTATAGCCAGTTCAGCTTCTCAGTCCGTTGTGGATAAGGATGGAAACGTTAGAACTTTTCATGTGAGTTAATTTAATTGTTTTAACACTAATAATTTAAATTGGAACGTTGCAAATATATTCGGCGAAAGAAATTTTTCATCAATGTCGTAACTATAATTTACTTTTGTAAACTATAGGACACGTTTACTGGAGTCGGAAAGGACGGGGTCCTGGATGGAAACAGACAAAGTTTCCAAAGTATATATCCCTTGGTTGGATCCCTGGGATTTGACATGATTGCCATTCTCACGATCGCTCTCTTATCTATCGCAATCATCAAATGGAAGAGTAGGACGAACAATAAGAAGAAATTGACTTTGCCAAATAGAGAGAATCCAGCCGCTATTGAAATGGTTACACTGACGACAGGGATTGAACATGTTTAATACATCTTTGTACATACAAGCGAATTTTACTCTCTCAAAGTCTTGGATTATTTTTAAACTAGCAAGTACTTAAGTGTGTCAGTGTTTATATTTAGTTTTCAGTGTACATGTGTAATCAAAATCAGATTTTGCTAACTGTTTGCCTTGTACTTACACTGTTCTAATCTTATTTATACTATTGTAGTTAATGTAGTGTGACATTAAACATGAAGACCACGACAAGCTTGGAATTGTTGCCACTCTTCAGGATTTTTGTAATTTTTTAATAATATGACGAGCTGAATATTATATTATATTTTAATATTGTAGCAAGCTAAGGTCAATACATAATTTTGTGAATCTTCACAATAAAGTACAACTGATGTGTGCTCTTAAAAACTTACTTTTGATATTTTGGGCGTTAACTTTTACGATGCAAGTTTCAAGGTCTTTAATAAATCAAACGATGAAACATTATGCAGATGTCTTATTAATGTATATACATACCTATGTGCATTGAGCTTTAATCCCATGTAAGCTAGTTCAGCATGCTCATATTGGAGTGGCTTGTATACAAACAGTCACCTTGATTTCCACTGCCAGAGATGGTCGTCCGTTAGGAATGGTTGGGGTAGGATATGGTCAGCTTATGGAATTTCCCACAGAGGCTACGCGATAAGTATGCCTTGTATTATGGAAACTTTTATATTTAAATTATTGTCCATTACTGCAATTAGAATGCATTAACCTGGGTTAGAAGCTATTTTTAATGAAGGGCCTAAGCTTCTCAAGGTTTGATTAGAGCCTTTCATTTTTATGCTAACGTGTACGTGCTGTAGTTCACGAATGCCCCAACGTCCCAGACTTTTTGGAAGTATTTTTATAGAAGTAATTGCTTGGTACGAGCGTAGTAAAACATGCATTTGGAACAACATCCGACTTCGTCAATAGCATATAAAAAGAAGCGGATAAACCAAAGGATTATCTTTTCATGGAAATTTTCAACCTACTAACCTTAACCTTCCACCTTGTTTATATTTAGACTTTTACATACCTTCCAAGCATTCAATCTATAACTCACAGACTGTTTAAGAGCATTCAAGAGCACACTTCAGACATTTCTCAAGTAGTCACTGCCACTCAAGTTAGTTCAAATCTCTGTCGGTTCCGCCGTGGTCAATTTTTATCTTTTTTTGAATCCCGATATATCGACATGGAAATAGAGACCAACGAAATTTCAAACGAAGTTGTCAAAACCAGCGGTATTTATGAGGCTGCTAACAAGAGTAATGGTGTAAGTTAATTAAATCCTTCTTTTTCATTTCTTAATTAATTCAGCAGGAATGGAAAACTTTCTCATCATTTCTTTGGCTTTCGATTCTAACTTTTTATTTTACTTTGGTGTTGTTATTTAATTAATTTGCATTTTGATTTGTTATTTCAACAAAGATTTCTCCGCATCTGGCAATGCTTTTGTCAGTCAATGGTGAAGAAGTAGATGACCGTCTGAGCAACGCCTTGATTCACGTCCTGACTGCATTCCTGTTTGCCGTAGCTGTGTTCGTTTTACTGATTTTTGCTTTCTGGATGCATAATGACAAGACAGCAAGGCGAAAAAAGCGAGCTAATCAACGACTACGTTATCAACTTCAAGCGGATCAAGACTGGGACTCAATCACCGAAATTGTAGAAATCAACGATTAATTGTTTTGAATGTATTTTATCTTGTTTGATTAACTTTGACTTAAATCTAACTTGCAGTTTTGTCTGTTGAACAGTATCTGAGGAAGTGACTAAGCAGGAAGCCGTTTTTTACAAAAACTTTTGTGTATCTATACTAATTGTAATTTAGTTCTAAATTAATTTAAATAAGTTTGAATCAACTGTTTCAAGAAAGACACGGACATGGTTAATTTGTGTTAAGAAATTGACTTGGTAACTTTGAATTAAGAGTATTTTAATCCAAGCTTGATTTGAACATCGTGTAATTTCCTAGGAGCTATTTAACTATGTAAAGTGTATATAAAGTTAGAAGTGAAAAGTCAGGAGAATTAATTTGTTCCACTCAAGTCAACAAGCTCCAATAAATTTGCATTTCATTCTGACAGAAATAAACAATAGCTCAAGTGAGAGTCCTCTGCTCACATTGATATTATTTCTCTCCTCGTCCAACTGACGAGCCTCATATATACACAATGGGATTCATGCATAGAGATAGTCAAGAAGTTCAAAGAGACTTCTGGAAGATGTGGAGAGGATGCAAAGAGTAGTTTGGCTCATTCTGAATATGCATGGGCTGGCTATACTTTAGTTTGAATATACAGTGGGTTGCTATACTTACTGTGAATATATAGAGAGTTGAGCTAGGAAAAACATTAAATATTTGCATCTTGCCATTTGGCATTCCCTCGAGAGCACCTGCACACCGCACACAAGTTTCTAATTAACACAACAAATTTACACAGGATCCAGCCTGTATTGCCTCACTTGAAGAAGCAGCGAAGATAGTTAAGTTAAGCGAAAGCCTATATATAGCATCATTAAGTCCTCTATAGCTTGATCAGGGAATCTCACAGCGGTCATGACTTAACTCACCAACTTGCTCTAACTCTTTCACTACTTGTCCGCATCAATATGTACGCATGAATCCCTATAGCATCTTCAGCTGGTACTGGAAGAAAGAAGCGCAAAGCAAAGGCTGTGAATTAAACGCATTTAAGTCCAACTTTTTCACTTTGCCAGGCGGCAGTTAAGAGTCACCTTCCTTGACGGCTAAACTTGTCTTTTTATTACTCAAAAAGAGAATGAGGATCAACGTCAAGAAATATCGTACTGTTCCATTCCAAACACAGCAAGTAGACATGACCAAAGAGACTTTGAAGCATCGAAAAAACCATCAAAGCAAGTTGATATGGAAGTTTATATACTAGAAGCAGGAAACCTTTTTTATCCTCGTATCCGGTTCCTCAACTTCAAAAACTCTATCCTTAAGAAGAACTAAAACCTCTGTCCCTGGACAAACTCCGTAGCTCAATAGCTTTACAATACGCAACCTTTACGCACACAACTTTCCCTCGGGTTCAGTCCTGCGTTGGCTGTTTTTATTGTGGTTAAGACTCCTCGGATGACTTGAAATCTAACAGACGACTCGGATCGAAAGGAGTAACAAATTTGTCTCAAGCCGCTCGACAAAATGCTTATCAGCTATACGCAGTTTAGCTATATATCTGAGAGAACGCTTCAAAAGTTAAAGTATGTAGTTTAACTTGGTGGGTTTGCGACGACACGCGTTTTCATGTTATATTGCATCAGATCATTCATCAGGCCGCACCCATTAGTCAAACAGTGTCTTGTCTTGTCGAAGCAGAACGAAGGGGAACTCTACATACTATAAGGGGGTTTATTAATGCCAGGCGATGGACGGAGCCTCTCCAAAACCTCTTATCTACCTTTCTCTCCAGCCAAACCAGATATTCGAGAAGTTACACACTATGATGGAAAGTGCTTCGGATGAAACAAGTGCTTCACCAAACCTTCATTCAGTGAAATTAACACAAACTTTCTCCATATAGTTATACTTATAGTTTCCTGTTAGTTAACCATTGTACTTATACTTTAAATGTTGGGAAAGCTCACTCTTTCAGAGTTCAAATGTTAGTAAAGCACCTACGGTGACCTTAATATATTTGGAAAGCAACTGCAGCAGCCTTCATTTCCTGAGAAAGCAACGACCACAGCCTGGTGTGCATGCTAGAAAAGCCTTTATACTAGGTTTCCTATGTCACAATATCATCTTGGACAAGAGCAGACCTCATGCGTTGGATAACAGCCATGTATATCAGACTATACATATATAGAAATCAGCTCAAGCAAACTTTATATGTTGTGAAAGTAAATATATCTGAGTTTCAAACTATGGTGGAGAGGCAATTATAGTAGGTTTCGTGTTGAACAACCAAAGCAGACTTGACGTTGGAATGAAAACTGTGAATGTCATCATGTGTTTACATTTTGCTTGAGCCATAATAATCAAGCCTCAAGTGCTGATTACCATCCACCCACACCAAAGGCGTAGTCAGAGTATTTAAAAATGTAACCTCTCACTACTACTAGAGTCTACAACTCTAGTATCTCTATTCCAGCACACTCATTTGTATCAACATCGGATACTGCATGCTCCGGAGTCTTTGTAATTTGCAACGTGTGTCTAATCCGGTTGTGCTAGTGAAAATGAGAGTTTAACGTTTGTATAACTTACTCATCTGCCTAGATAGATACGGTGAGCATATAGATACCAGGAAAGTAGTAGGAAGAGGGCCTGGAGTATATAGTAATCAGAATCAAAAGTTAAAGGAGTACGCTCACAAGCACACATACAGACACTTTGGCAAAACAAAGAGGAGACAGAAGGCTGCAGGTGCCATTAATGAAATTGCACGGTCTGAATGGTAAATTCTGGAGATGGTTTGTGTGTACAGTGGGAACGCCTTCGAGTGTCGTTGTCGCCATGTAAATCCCAAAGAGTGGTTTGTCCTCGTCATTTGTAATTGTCAATGGTAATGTATAGAGCTTGTGAGTTTGCATTAAGTTCCGGTCTTCCCTCCTTAGTACATTGTCAGTGTGATATAAGCTAGTCAAATCGAAACTCTTTTCTCTTTCTCACTCTCCCTGTCACTTCGCACGCACTACATGCATAAACATAATCTGTTTACTGGCATCGGGCATACAAAATAAGATAAGTAGAACTCATTTGGTCCCACGCAAGTGTCTTTCTTTTAACTCAATATTATAAATACATACACACTATTCTTCCATAGCCTTCCGTAGGCTTGAGAATCCATTGAAGTTTAATGCGAGCTACCACAAAACAACTTAGGCTCCTCAAGAAGAAATCACTGGCACTCATTTTGATTTTCTACGGCCTTGTCTGCTTATAAGCAAGCCATAGGAAATAAATTATGCAAGACAGCGACAAGCTTTTTAGGCACAATGCTACTAAATGGGGGAAGGTATCAAAAGATTAAAGCTCTCCTCAACCTTGTGCCATGGTATTAAATTCTGTGTATAGCATGCAGTCCTTTAGTCAATTTCGTGGTCCAGAGTGCAAATAGCGTTTCATTATTAGACGGTTTGAATAGGACCAAAGGAAATGAAACAGCTTCCGTACCCTTCCCTCCATACATACAATATACATGCACTTGCAATAATAAAAACTGCAGTGACGCGTGCATAGACCTTATTGCTTCAAAAACGGCTGGTGCTAAATCGGGGCATGCAAGCGAAGGAGTAGGGAATGCAAGCGTAAATTACTATTGAAAAACTGAACCCAAGGGAAGATCGTTTCAGTATTAAAAATACATATAGGTAAAGGTACAAATTACAAGTAAAGGATTGTAATTTAGCCTTCTGGGGGATTCGACTTTGACTAGAAACCACTTGGAAAATGACTATTTTCATCGTAGTCTCAGTTTACAATAAGGAAGAAAACGGAGGAAGTAATTTTTGTCTGAGTCTCTAACTCCCGACTAATTAATGGACCAGAGATTGTGCTCAAGTTTGTAAAACCGTCATGAGGGTAGGGGTTCGGAGTCTACTCTAGTATAAGTCAAAGTTTTTAATTAAAAGAGCCCATGAAAAATCTCACCTTTGACAGCGATTAATACAGATCCCATGGTAAGAATTACGACCAAATCAACCGGCCTCAACATTCTCAACTTTTCTTCTGGTATACAAGTTCCGATGTGTAAAGATTCCTTTTTTTTCTCCTCGATTTTTTTTATTATTATTCTTCACGGCGAATGTATTTAGTATGTAGCACTTTCCGGGGGTAGGTTCTAACAAAATGTTTCTTTGTGTAGAACCACGCTTTGTAAAACTACCCTTTGTAGAACCAATATATGTACGATTGAAAACTTACAACAGGAAGGGAAGTATTTAACAGATCCAATGTCTTGCACGAAAAGTCTGTTCTGGCGTATAAACTTTTTCTTACACTTGCACAAAAAATGCAGAAAAATGGGGGGAAAGTACTCAGATAAGCTAGCGAGCACAAGTTTTTTTCTTCAAGTCTTTCCACAGATTTCTATTAGTTTTACATTACAGAGGGCATAAATCCCTTGGAAATATGCTAACTTTGGAGAAATTCCCCGGCAGGTCTAGCAAGTTTCTGTCCAGTTTTCTGGCAGATTTGGTATGCACGGCTGAAGATGTGGAAGCTGTAGGGTTGTAGAAGTAAGAATTCACAACTTGTTGTAGAAATGCACAAGAGATACAAGCATGTACCGTCTACGTACAAGAATGTACAAGATATAGGAATGTCTAAGCTAAAACGTTTCAAGTCGATACAATGCCGTGCTTTCACTTGACGATAGTTTGACTATAGAGCATTGACGAAGTCCCGAATTGTTGAGTCTCGTGGGAATCTCTTTTTTCCTGTTGAGCAAAGCCGGAATGCACATATGGCAGTTGTAGTGTTGTACGGAAGAAAAAGATGGTCCGATGAAGGCTCGAGCGGTGAGCACTCGAGTGTTCAAGATGAGTATGATAAAATATATTTTTCTTCGCCCCTTTTTATTCCCTGTATGTTTTTATACCAACACACACATATATGATGAAGACGCTATAATGTTTAGCTATTATAAAAGACGCTCCTTCCTCAAATCCAACTATAATGTGTATTTTGTAAGTTGGAAGGTTCGCTGAGTAAATACTACAATTCAAACAGTTTTTTTCATGTTGGATCACTACATCAGTATTACGCTTTTATTCAGTATTTACTTGAGTATATTTTCCCCGTGAATATCCAAGAATATCCGCGAATGTTTTTTATAAGCACGACATTTATGTAAGGGAAATGTTCAGGATTTAATATTTTTTAGTTTAAACGACAACGTTTGATGAGTCGTAAGTACAAGTTTACATAATGTTATCAACATATAAGCTGTGAGTCAAAAAGTATTTTGTAACTAGTTGTGGAAGCAAGTGACTGCAAAAGTTACACATATACAAGTATCACTTCTTGTAGCAAGACGTTGTAAGTTTGAAGATTCCACTATAGTGGTGCTTGGAAAAGTGGAAAGAGGGGGAAAAGGATAAAATTATCCTTTCAAAAAAGATTTACGAGAAAAAGTCGAAGGGAAATTGAAAGGAAAAATGACAGAAAGCGAGACTTTTCCGAGGGCTTCACCTTCAATTGGAGGTTTCGGTTTCTTCGTCAACCCTCCACATCCTCAAGAGTAGTCCTGTGGCTTTCCAAACATGTGAAGCTTTCCCTTCAGCAACACTCTTTTATATATGTTCACTTATTATTTTGTACGTACTTTCCTCCACAGAGCTTCTCCGGTTGTTGTAAAACTTGGTTTCAACACGACTTTTTCAATTATTTCCACCAGGGGCGGAAATCATGTTAAATAGCCGTCCAGTCAATTCAGAGGTGACAAAGTGACAACGGCAGTCGCCTTCTTCCACTCCAGGGCACAACTTTTTCTTTTTTGAAATTTGCTGTATAATAAAAATCGGTGTGGTATATACTGTGAAAAGTAATAAAGATTTATACTCCAACTTATAATAAGACTTGAACTCGTGAGGCTGTAAGCTTCTGTCTTTAGTTACAGTTTCAGCGTTCCGCTCACTTCTGTTGTGTGAGCAAAGTGACGGTGTGAGCAGTCGTGCAGTTGATACAAATTTGAGCAAGAGTCTTAAAAGAAATGTCCAATATTGTAGTGGTATATTGGAGACTACTCAGGAAATATTAAATCATCAGCCTGGTTACTCCTTCCAGGTCAATCGTCTTCATGAGCAACGGAGGTAGAAGTAGCTTGTAGTATATAAGGTAGGAAGTGATAAGCTGTCATTTCATTTGAACGTAGTAGCAGATACAATAAATAGTTCACCCATGATCACATTTCAGCCCGTCGGTTAATTCTTCAGGGGGAACTTACACCGAAGGCCTATGTGACTTGAAATGTGACACTGTCTGTCCTATTATATATTTCTCCTGGATGACAATGTGCGTTACTGTACTTATATACTAGAAGTTAACTTGTTCCGTCCTATATAAGTTGTCTTGTTTCTTCGTACATGTAAGTTGGGCTTGTTCCTTATTTTGGCAGTAGTCTTATTCTGTGCTTATAGTACCTGCTGACTTGTTCCTTACGCTGGCAACAGCCTTGTTCGTTAATACAGCAGTTGAATTCTTGTTCCTTACTATGGAGGTAACGCTTATGTTCGTTATTTATACAACAGCTGACTTAATAGTTACTTAAGCAATAGACTCGGTTGTTACACTGTAGTATAGATGCTCTAAAGTTAATGTAAGGAAGATAGCCGACGTACTTAGGATTTCACAGGAGATTAGAGTGTAAGAAACCTCCTGCTCCTTCACTTTCTTCGCTTAGACTCCTTTCCTGCTTGTAAAGTCAGAATGTATGTGCCCACATAGAGGTTAACATGATAAACTGGAGTACTTTGCCTCTGTGTTGTCTTCTTTAAAGGAGCACTCTAGACTTGAGCTCTTCGTCTTCCTCCTGCTCGTCCTCACATCAGAGTGAGCAGTCCTGTTAATGCACAATGATGATGCTTGCTTTGTGAGTCTACAATGTTTTCTATATATAGTTATTACACTAGGTAAGTACAGTTGACTTAGTAAAGTAGGTTCATAGTATCTCTCAACTATATTCGGCCGTACCGCTTGAGTATTCACAAAGTAGTATTTGGGGTTGTATCCTTTCAGGAACTCGGCAGTATACTGGGCTGTATCCTTTTAGGAGCCACCAAGTATATTGGGCTGTATCCGTTGTATCCACACCAAGTTGTTGATACTCGACGGGTAGGGATCCCCCAAGGAAGGATCATGAGTCTCTTGTATGACTTGGTATGACAGGAACGGAGCGGGAGACAGGAGGCTGGATCCAATTCATCCGTCTGTCCTGTGGATAAAAGAAGAAGAGGAACAACAAGGGAAAATTAATTTTGATATTGCTCTGCTATTCCTATATTATTATCTGTATACACTATCACATAGGTAGACCGAATATACACCGGAGGAACCGCTGTTGAGGTAAGTCCACAAGGACTACATCATCAACTGACAAACTACTAGGCTCTCAACTACAATATTACTTTTTATAGAATTGCGGCTTTTATCCGAAACTCATTTCAAATACTCTTCATCTTCTCTTTCCATTCCTTATGCTTGTGTGTGCTTCGGTTTGTGTAGGCGTACGTATTTTGCTGTATCTGTATCTTTACATCATTACCCATCTATACACCGTCCCTCAACTTATGCAATGCAAAGTGAGCAATGTTATGTTGTAGTTCCGTAGGCCTAGTATTTGCACTAAACAAAGCCTTACGAACAGTCTTGTCTGTTCCCGGAACATTATATGCTTACTTATCCCTCGTAGCTTTGATCGTGAGATTTAATTTGCCTGCACGGCAGGATCTATCAAGTCTACCTGAAGTTCTTTATTTCCTGGCCTTTGTATGGAAAATATTTGATTTTCAATATCGCTGCTTACTCCAATCATCCTTTACTTTAGGCATATATGTTGTATTTGCTTGTACGACCTACTTGGATCCTTTGCTCATATCATATGCATTGTTCTATATGACAAAAGAGTTTTTGTTTGTTGTGAGCGACGATAAAAGTTAACATCCATAGGTTAAACATTGTGTACCGTGGTCGATATTTCAATATATTTTTAACAGTCGTGTTTAATACAAGATAGAATTTTTATAAGAATGCTTGATACAGACTATTATATGTATATAGATATGCATGTGGAGCACAATGGAATTTAATAAGCTGGATGTTATTTCAAGTATTTAAGTCATTACTTAAATTCGATGAGGGCTGTTGACTGTATTGCATATATACAGAGCATATGTGATGTATGTTGATGACTGGAGAGTGCATACTTTAATAACGCAAGGTATGCTATTCCATAACTCCTGTTGATGTTGCTTTGTATTTTGCCTTATAGCAAGTGCGTTTAGAGTATCTACATACATACAGTATATGTTTTTAATTTAAATTTAAGACCTACGCGGATTATTTTATGTTAAACTCTTCAAAAGGTGTGGGCAGTATAGAATATACAATAAACCATGCTCCGTTATACAGCTCCGTTGGTTTCCCCAATGTGACATTTAAACTCGAGGCGTTTGTCTTCGCTTGCAAGCCGTCTTTTCATAACATTAATCTACCTCTGGGATTTGTTTGACTAAAAGACCTATGAGCTCTTTTTCACCGAAGCTTTTCAGACCTCCACATCTGTTGGGACATTAAATGATGAATTAGACTCCGGGCTAAACACTCTTCATTCTCACCTAAGTGAATTTTCATTCTCTCTCCCGCTTGCCCCTCATAGTGTACCTCCAAGGTTGATGACACTCTTTGTGAAATGAATCTCTTTCCCTCTCTTTAGCAGCTCACCACAAGGAGTAATACTCTTTTTTCAAGCTCCTCGTTAACTAAATGGAAAACTTTCACCATCACCTTCTTTACATAGTAATGAACTTCAAACATAATATACTCATACTCCTTGTATGCACATTGATTATTAGGTTTTGCACGCTTGAGCGCGATTGCTGTTCAGGGATTGAGTGTAAAACATTACAAACTAAACTAAAAGTAAAAATCTTGTGATGACTATGAAAATTGGAAATCTTGTGATGACTATGAAAATTGGAAATCTTGTGATGACTATAAAAATTGAAAATCTTGTGATGACTATGAAAATTGAAAATCCTGTGATGCCTACAAAAATTGAAAATCTTGTGTTAACAATGAACATTTTATACCTCATCATGTCAAACTGTAACAAGTATGGCAATTTTAATTCAATTTTATCAGCAGTAAACTTGTATCCCCATGTGACACATCGTAGTGAAACCTTATTGTATTGAGCTCTAGTAGTTTGAATGCAACACCTAATGCTAATTTTGCAGTGTCACATTTTTACTTGATTTTGTAAAAGCGCGAACTACAGAGCACAAAACTCCGCTTGCTCTAGTTTAAACATTTCATTACAGATTCCTTTGATCTCTGTTTAAATAGTTTTTTTAGGATCTGTTTTTTGGGTGTCCATGGTGGTTAAATGGAAGACGCGCTTTAAGGATTCTGGAATTCCATTATTTCCTAAAAGCAATAATAATGAAACGAATCTCGTCAAAGCAGGAGGTGCTTTATGGCCCCGGAAAACCTCAATACTCATTTCTTTCCAAAGGTTTTACACCTCCATAAAAACAATTGTTACTCTGGAGCACCAACCTTTTAGTATCAGTGTTAGGGTAGTGTATTAGGGTAGTGCATGTAACAGGGAAAACAAACGGAGGAGAACAACAGGAATCAAATAGCATTACATTGTCGTACAAAAACCGAAAATCAAGAGTAGGAATTAAAGTTAATAGACTTAATAAACCTGATTTCCTCTCTGCTCAAGGATTTTTAGCTTCGTATTGGAATTCTCATTTTGGGTTTGGCATTATATCTTTACCTATACTGTAAGGATCCTCTATTCCCGGAAGATTCCAGGAGAAAGTTGCAGTCCTCCTATGGTAACAGTATCTCTCTGCTTGCTATTTGCAATGTTTATTGAAGTCCGTGCACGGAACCGTATTAGCTTCACTACATACACAAAAGCTCGACAGGCTGAAGCATATATTATACTATAGGAGCCATGTAATTGTAAGCAATTCCAGTTTGTCCTCCCATATGCCGAGAATCTTCCAGGAGCTTTAATGGGGAATTTTGAGAAAGACACTCAAAAATAGCATTAAAAGGGTTTCGGTGTTCAATTGCTGGGGAATAAAAATTTATTTTCTTTTTAGATTCATTTTAATGATTCAGCCATTTGAACTTAAAAGGTTACTCAGTTCGCGTCTTTGTAACACGTACATAAGTACGTTGTATGCTTCTGTGGGAAAGTACAATAATAGAATATATGCCTTTTGTTATGTATAAGGAAACAATATTAAAAATGAAGCCTCTCCAATCGTATATTTCTTTACGTCAATAGGAATATCTATCTATTTTTTTCGGATTATTTCTTCATGCAAAAATTTTTAATGGATATGTAATTTGATTTTTATCTTGAATATTTTCTTACACAAAACCCTACCGTTTCAATAGCAAATGGGCTGCATGGGCACGAATTCCCAAAAGTGGATATATATTGTTCAGGCAGCTTGAAAGCAGTCTCCCATTGAAATTTTTATTGAAAAGATTCAGAATCACTCAACCAAATGCTGGCAATATTGAATCTTCGTATGGCTTAAATTAATAGCTAATAAATGTAGAATATGAAACGCAATTTAATTTACAAAAACGGAATTAACCCATTTCTAAAGTACATTTCATAGCTCTTGGTATCATTTTACAATAGGATGCTTAACAGAAAATTGTCGATAAGCTTTATTATCAAAGGTGAAGCCATTTCAATGTAAAAAATTGAAGTGAATAAATTTGACTATATACCGTATTTTGCAGAATGATGTCTGCTTTTAACTTCAAAGTGAGCATTATCTTGCGAGTTCGTCGGTAGGGATATTATTTACTTTCGTTTAAATAACAAGGAATGCATGCGAAAGTATTTCCGTACAAATTACACGACGGAAATAGTTTCAAAAACATTTTGACTTGAGGCAAAATTACGAGGGAATTTCTCCACTCACCAAGAATCTTTGCACGGAGCTCTCGTACGTCTTAATAAATGTTTTGTGATCCCTGCCTCGAATTTCATACTCAAAACTTCATATGTATCTGCCGGGTCGTTAAGAGCTTGAAGTTTGCTCTATAATAAGAACATATTTAATGGGGATCCATTTAACCATAACGATCGTCTTTAAATCTGACTTTACAGTTTTGTGTATACGCTTTGCAACTAAAACGAATCCAAAACTTTACGCAAGAAGTGGACGACCCTCGTGTTTACATCGTGAAAGTAGCTTAAATAAAATGAGCATGCATGCTATCATAGCTATATACTTACTACTGAAAAGTTAATATAGGTGTACTAAGTTTCACTTTCATGTTCAAGACAGAAGTAGTCGAATCCTTGCTATTTCTCCATCTCTTACCTATCTCTTGCAGAGGTTATAAAAGCAGTACTAATTAATTAGGCCGAAATGCCCCGCAGCCATAGTATTTTCCCTGATGGAAGCAGCTTCATCCTGTGTTTGTAAACCAGCATATCCTTAGTTCCGTGTGTATTTAAGTAGGAGATTTACTCGGGTTCTTTCATCAGAGAAATGTCGAATTGTACACCAAATATATTTACCGAGATGGGAAGTTAAACCTTTTGTATACAACAACATTTACTATCCTTTCATGTGGTTTGCAAATGACAGGAACTAAATAAATTTACTTCCCTTCCATGAAGTTGTTCATTTCCTATTGACCCTACCCTGTATAATTTGACGGAAGCCTAAATATATTATAATGCATATGCATCTTAAACGCAAAAATGTTAATAGCAATTTGGCGGGGTCGGATCAAAGGATGAAGAGAATAATATACTGATAGAATGATGATATTGCAGCTACTTTAAGCACACGAATATTTTAAAAATTAAATTTTCAGCATAACTTGTGTCGTCATGTTTTTCTAAGCTATTTTATCTTTCGACGCTGGGGTTGTTAAACTCGTCTTGAAATGCCTTGATGAAGGGATTGATAGCAATGTTAGAGGCAGTGACATAAAATGGAGCGCAGGTAGGTAGAGCAAAAACACTAGTTGGACTCGCAAAATATGTTGATTTTTTTCAAACGTTAGTTTATGTAGCATTAGCACATGCAAAACTCATACATGTAGGAGGTACTTGCGGTGAATTCAAAATGGTACACGACGATGGGAAAAGTAAATAATCCTGGGAGAAACTTCACTTGAAGAAATATTGCGGTAAATTTTTGCATTCTTTCTCTTTTGGCAAAAGAAACGACGAGGCACTCTTGAAACCCAAAGGTATGTCGACATTTTTATAAATGTTACAAATGTTTACATAAGCCTCGTAGTCAAAATTTTAGTCTAATTGCTTAGTTAATAGTAAATAGTTTCAACTGAGGAAATTACGCTGCCACAAGGGTTTCCATTTCCTTGGAAAGCTGTAACCAAAATAGTAATAATGCTTAAAAATATAAAAATATACAGGTAGATTTTGGAAATATTATTACCTTCATAATTATATTAGTTACTTCTCATGTAACGATACATGTCAAATAGCGGTTTATCACAAATTTGTCAGCAACAGCTCTTCGCAATGTATTTAAGCTCACATGAAGGACAACATGGGCTTAGGAATTCCCAGACTTTCTTCTTCCTTGCTTAGCCGCTATACAGAAATAAAAGGGATTTGCTCAGCTTGCCAAACTAAAAGTATATTTTGGCTGGAAATACCTACTAAGTAGCGCCTGGAGATTACTATGAAGAGGAAATGAACCTTCATATTTTACAAAAGAGTCTATATATGTGTGGAAAGTATGACCTAATGAATTCTATACATGGGAAGTACGTCAGGTAGGATGAATTCAGTACAATGTAAATAAATATGCTTGCCTGCATAAAATGAGCAGATGAAAGTGAAACTCATAACAGAAACACAACAACCTACGCTTTATTATAGAGCTATAAGAAAAATGCGTAACTTTACGCATTTTTCTTATCTTCTTGTGTAAAAATAAAAAAGCATATATTAATATTCTACTCCTCCAAGGAATAGCACGACCGTTCTTGTCTCGCACATTTTTTATTAATAGAGAATAGCTAAAATGTTCTCGTACTAACTGTACACGATGCAAGTTGGTATGTAATCATTCAATGTGAGCACTGTGATGTATGTTTAGTAAAATATAGTGTATGTATTATCTAAATATGTAGTTTATATGCATGTTGTATACACTCAGCAAAACATGTTGTGCTTATCGTTAGTTTTGGCTATAAACACATGAGTTACCTAATATCCTCTAGCTTATAACATTGCGTCCATGGTCTACTTCCCAGGAAAGAGTTTAATGGAAACGATAAATTTTATACGATGGCATAAACCAGCTTCAATTTGTAAAGTGATTTTCTTGTAAAAAAATATAATAAATATCCTTCATCTACGATTTTAGACATATGTAACGTATAGGTATAAGGGTTTATTCACGTCAGTAGGAGTTCATCACATTGACAAATCATGTCATAACCTCTATATAGTTCGTTCTATATATTCCTCTCCTATAATCTTTATTATGTAATGATACGGAAAACTAACTGTTCAAGGCTACAAGCTATGAATGAATTACCTTGAACGGCTCCAAAACAATTGTTATTATGTAGTTATATAACCATTTAAACAACAAATTTAATACCCTAGAACAATTGATTCCCACCTTATGTAATATACTAACAGTTGATTTTCAACGTAAGTAATACCCTTGCAGCTTATAGTTAATATACAGCCAGGGTACTCTAATAACAGTAGAAACGGTCTAAAAGAGTAAGGAAAGTAAGGATGACATACTTATAGATACAGTAAATACAATGATCATTGAAGCCCAAAAGCTATAAGGCACTTGCTCTGTTAGCACCAGCAATAGAGAATCAATTTTTAAACCGCTCAGAACGCTTGTCAGGTCATAACAAAGAATTTCAAAGGTATCGACCTCCCGCTTTAATTGCCAACAAGGGGCAGCTTTTCGGATCATCCCCTAAATAATTGCACACTCACCACTTTAATAGTCACCAAGTTATAGCGGATTCCACCGCAGAGGAATTCATTCACTACCGCACCCACAAGCTCCATAGCGTATGTATTCACGCACCTACAAATGATTTTACAGATGGTACGAAGATCCGACTGCATTACGCGCTTCAGTTCAGATTAGGACACATACGACGCGAGTGTCATCATCAAAGGAATTCGCTTTACCGATAATAATTTTGTCCACTTTAAAAAGAGTCTTACACAGTCCTGTACGTATATAGTCGTAGAGTCTCGCGGATTTTCATGCAAGACAGCACTCCAGCCATGGAGACCAGAGAAGCCTAAGCGGGATGAAGGGGCTTTGTTAAATAATTTATCTCGAGAGCAAGAATGTGTTTGTTTTGCATTGCTACATTATGTAACCTAATAGAAAATGCATTTTAAAGGGAAGGGACGAAAGTATATTTTAACAATGTATACATATGTTGAAGGCTAAATAATTCAAAAGGAATCAACTTCAGCCCGTCTGCAATGGCCACATAGAGCGCTCAATCCTCCTATCCTCCAAACTTCTATCCCGTCCTGCTCGCAGCGTTCAACCTTAAATAATATGTACATTTATGGTTGTAAACACCTACACTATATATATATCCTGTATCTACCTTATTTTTACTTTAAAACAGCAAGCAAACTTTAATCTCCCGCTTGTACTTTATTTATGACCAAGATATGAAAATGAAAGCGGGGGAAGAAAACAATCTTATAGTATTTTCTTCCATACCTCGAAGTACCTTTTCATTCTTTTCCTGGCTCCTTCATACTTTCCCATAGTCTCTTGCAGTGCATAATCTTAGCAAAAGAAAACTGCAGTAGTAAAAAAACTGTTGGTAAAATACTGTGCAGCGTTACATGCAGTTCCTCATTTCCATCATTTTTGCATTAAGCACACAATTAATAGCGTATGCATAGTTCCACCAACCAACTCAATCTCACTTAAAACTCCCGGAGATGCTAAACTTAAATATTCTTGAGCAGATCGTGCTATTTTAAAAGTAAAACTTTTACTAGTATAAGTATAGTTTCATCCTAGGTGACTACACGCACGCTATACTTGGCTATGCTACGCAGATAAGTTGGTTTGAGTTGGAATTAAATTAAAACTAGATTTTTAAAATAGTTTCCAGCAACTTAAATAATTACTGACATAATAAAGGGAAGCTATAGCATAATGCTTGGAGCTAAAATGCGTACCTATATGCAATTTGAAAGCGCATTTTAACTCAACTTACTCTACACTGTAGTACCCGTCATGAAACTTATTCGCTGGCTTGGATTCATCTTCATTACGGATGACAGGTGGGGTTGTCGAGATGAAAATAGAAAAATATGGGAAGGGAAGGAATAAGATGTGATATAAAGTAAAGACTGAAATTCTGATTCGAGTGGGTATGCATAAAAGTCGTATTTTCTATAAAGTTCCTTATGGTTCTTGGAAGGTGAACCCTATAAGGCTGATTATTATATGAAAAATTAAATGCATGTCTCCCTTTCAGAAACCCACAGACAGACGATTATTAAACTGAGCGGTGACAACTATTATCAAGACTTATAGCTTTCAACATGGTGTTGTATGTATTATTGCTATAAATTATAGTAGCACAGAAAGTCTTATATACTAGACTTATATATAAGAAGTGCACCTATTGTTTGTAGCAACGGGTATTGTATTACTGTTTTAAGGTATCTGTTTTAGGGGAGGAAATCAAAAGAGATATTCAAATTTTAATTTCAAATCTTCGTTCCTGTCTACTTTGAAGGATCGCCTTCTCTTTGGTTTCTATTGAAAGGCATTCATAGTAAAATAGTCCTATATTCTTCGCCTGGCTTTTGTCTCTTACTTATTATAACTTATTATATTCAATTCAGCCTCAGCAGGAGATCTACAGTATCTCACAATCAGTTGAATATTTTTTGGATGATTCTTGTAATGCAAGTAGGACTCTATTCAGAACTTGGTTTTCAAAAATGATGCTTTCCAGAGAAAGGAGGCTTCTTCATTTTTATGATCATCAACTATCAACTATAACTATAGTATACTGACTAAATATTGCCCTTAATTATTATAGCAATTGATTCCATAAGCAGTAATGCATAAGAAATTATTATATACGAAACATTTTTTAAACTTAATTATAATTATAAGAATCCAACATCTTAAGCAGAGTTCATCCATAAGAATCTAAGGTGAAACTCTCAACTCAGCTGAACATACATGTATGTTCATATATGTACCTTTTAAGATACATATATCTATGTAAGTATATGAATCATCATGTATCTGTATAACGAACCTGAATATTGACATTAATTTCATACACTTCTGCCGTCCTCCTTCGGTTACTAAAACAGGAGTCAAAATGCTGAAGCGTTCAAAGCAAATAGAAACCCTCTAACATGTAATCAAGTCAGTGTTCCTTCACTCATGTAATGAGTCATTCCAGACGGTTCATTTTCCATTTTAAGGTCGACTGCTTCGGAAGTGTGAACACATTGCTGGTCATTTGTTTCTATTGCAAAGCTTTCTCCGTTATGGCATTTGTGCTCTTAGTATTTTCTACGAGTCCAAACATAGTATACAAAGAGACAGACGCATTATACAACGGTAGAGTGGAGGAGGAAGCGTAATTAAAGCCGAGCTAAAGAGCTTGTTTGTACGAAAGCGGCCTGGCTGCAAAAAAAAATATGATAGGATAGCATATAAAAAATTATTTTTTTCGGTTGATTTAGCCCTGTGAAGGGCAATCTTGGATTTTCAGAGCATCACAGTAGTCACGGATTGGAGAAATAATTCTTTAATTCTATTTCTCTACTGAAATAAAGCATAACACATTTTTATGTTGAGGTCCATGATATTTGCAGCACTTAATTGAGAAATTTCATGTCTATTCTTGAGATTTGAGAAACTTACAATTCTCATCTCTTGAACTAAACTTTACATTGTGAAAATTAGGTTTGTAAAATTCAGACAACGTTGGAAGATTTTTTTTTAAGGAAGATTGTTCAGTATTCTTCTTCAACACTGTTATCTAAACATGCGTCAGCTGTGAACAAATTATGAAGAAAGTTCTCTCTCTCTCTTAACATTTCTTTTATTTCTCCTGACGTCAGGCGTTGGCATACGATTTGAGTGCAGAAACGCATATGGAATTATGCTGTGTGAATTATATTCACACCAACCAATTTGATATAAAATAGAAATGGGAGGACTATAAAAAGAAATTGTATACTATTTAATAACCAGTGCACGTATCTATATATGATTTCATATGTGGTAGTCCACAGTAAATTTCAACAATGTCAAGCCCCAACAGTGAGTAATAATTCCTCATCCCAGGACGTTCCATACCTTCCTTCCGAAAAGGAGATACGCAATGCAGATCAGGAGATGGGAAACTTTGCTTGAATTTGGGTCAGCCATGCATGATGAACTGCTGGAACTGAGAAAATGAAGTATAGTAAAACTATGCGAAAATTATTTAAAAGCACAACTTTTTCCCTCTCTACCAACATTTAAGGCTAAACGGTTCGTAAAATACTGTCAGCTCTATATACATACGCAGTACAATGAAGTTAAAAATATAATGCTCGTTTTGTTAACCATAGTCAATAGAATCTATATGTATGTATCTACCTATATACTAATGTAATAGAGTTTCTAAATGCATACTTCCTTTCCTAGAAGTGTGTGCAAATCTAAGAAAATCTACAAAATCAAGGCGCGTTTCTTGAAATGAGCCTCTACATATGTAACAACATCCTAAGAATTTCACTCTGCTCCCTTCTCACTTTTTACGCGTATGTGCGTATAGCCAACTTCTTTTGGAGAAAACTAAATCTTTTACTTTTCCAACTCATTGTTTCGTAAATCATAACTGGCTTAAGGCATTTGTCAAACTTTGCTTCTTTTCTTTTCTTTCCGGGCTTCCAACCACTAGTTAAGATTAGGCCGATGAGGATAACAACTCCAGGGTATAATATTACACACATAAGGTATAGTACCATGAAGTTTCACCATCTCTATTGTACTGTGATATATTTAGAGAAAACTTCCAACTACGACCATGAAATGCAGGTTGTTGACGCGAAACACTTGAACATTTTATGACAGAAGGTTCCTTCTAACACCATGCTACACCATTTAGCGTCGGAAATTCGGGCTAGAAAGTATTTATACATAACGAGGTTTTAAAGTTGATAGAGAGATGATGCAATTCAGAAGCCACAAGCAATGTAGACAAACGATTTCAGGAGTTTTGTTAGTTTTTGCGGGCTAATAGAAGAGGCAAATTTAAAATTTTAATAACATACTTATTGTTCCATTAAAGTAAATTGAAGTCTAAAAGTTCAACGATATAGCGATTCTATCTTAACCTTGTTTGCATCTAACATTATTAAGTTGCGATTTGCAAAGTTCTGAATATCCTGAAGCTGAACTTGATGTCAGGCGTATCAATAAATGAACTGGATCGAAAGTGGAAAACAATTGTGCAAAAACTTTGGAGTCCAACTCCAAAAGATACTTGAAGTATTTGTCACGGGTAACGAAAAGAACCTTGTAAAATGAAGTGAGACTTTAAAATAGCATTAACAGTTTGCATATAGAGTGAAACTTGAATAGATGGCCAAGCGTTGGCCTAGTATGTATGTACTATTCAAATTGAATACAACAGGTGGCCCATTCTTTTGCATTGCTATTGTGATTCCATGATCCAAATAAAGCAACTTGCTTGGTCTGCTGTGAAATTCTACTGCTCACATCACAGTGTGAAGTCCTCATTCCTCATATCAGTTTGTTCTGAGGGGGAAATATTGCTGAATGATACTGGCCAACTGAGTAACTGATACTGAGTCAAAGAAATTCTTCAAAAAATTTCCTAAAAATAAATAATTGTGCTAATTGATCTCATAGAACATACAATTTAGTTCAAGATAGGTTTATACTGATTAAGTGTTAAATTATTAAAAGAGCTAGTCTTCATTCTCAAATATTTCAGAGGGTTTAACTGAACGCCCCTTGTGCGGAAGTGTATTATTTCATAATGGAAACATATAGAGATGGTCTTGTGCCAAATGCTGGAGTGTCGTTTCCCGTATGGCCGTACACACATAACACACCCAACTTTTTTTGCGTCTTTAACCTCCTTAAATTCTTTTCATCCTTAAACAGCAAAATTCAATTTCACCATTCCCATTCTCTCATAACGTAAACCTGATCCTGGTCTGGGAGCAGTAAAGTTTACATATAAAGAGAGGAAGTTGGTGCAATTTTTAGTGCTAAGGTTTCCTCTTCAATTCTTTTTTCTTCCGAGAAAATAGTGCATTTGACCATACGACAGTTGAAAGTAAGAGGAAAGTAAGAATGAGGAAGGAAAGCCGGGAGAACAACTTCTGCATCCGAAATTACTTGGTCTATATATACATTTATTGCCAGTGGACAAGTAGTAGTGCGGACTCTGCTCCTTGGAAATCAATTTTCTTTTTTTATTTCTCTTGCAGAAAATAGAGAGCGACAAGCATTATAAGAAACTTGACCACAGGAAAATTTTTACTAGGAAACAAGTGAGGGAGAAACTCAATTTACAATCTTCAAATTATTCTTCGTAACTCTATCCGTTTAAGAGCGCCAAGTTTATATTGTGCAATACACTTAAATACTATGTGTGCGCACAATAGTCAAAGGAGTAATGTTACTATGAAAAGAAGGAAATTTCACTCACAATCCTCGGTGGGATATTCTTTATAACGTGATGGTATTTCTGGTCGAGAACATTCGCAATAAAACTGATTATGTGGCACGTCTCCTTTACTTTCTCTGCATTACCCCGTCTCAATACAAATAAGACTATGATGGCGGTAGTCGGTAGTGGGTGCTATATACTCAAGCATAAGCTGGTGGATCTGTAGATGAAAAAAGCAAATTTACAAAGAAAAGAAGTGAATCGTCGAGTCGTAAATATAATCTTAGAAAATTAAGTCTAACTTAAGTACACATATATTAAGTTACATTGCCGTAAAATCTTCACGACTAATTTGTTTGTTAGTATTACCAGCCCAGTTCCCCATGGAAGTTTATATAATCTATACTTATACATGCTCTGTGCAGGATGAAAAACTTAAGATCATATGGCTCCAAGCACATGTAATACAACAGATTGACGATCTGCTAACTATATGGATGCAGGGGAATGTGGTCTCACAAGTCGTCTATAAAACAGCATATTTAATCCTGAAAACCATTCAACATTACAAAGTGTAGACTTGGAGCGGCTGGGGAATTAAACATTTTATAAAGATACATACGAATCCAAACCAAAATGTATTCACTACTAAAAACTACAACTAAAACCTTAGCCTTTTCGATTATATTAACAAGTATTTTGCTAGTTACGTCCAAGTTCTGTCAATTCCGATTAGGTATGTATAAATTCAGTCAGTCTAAAATCGGCAATACTTTCAGCTACGAAAACTGTATAGGTATATAATTATTCAAGCTCTATTGAATCAATAAAAGAAGGATTGCTGTACAGACTACAAAAACATCTGGTAAACTTCCTAATGGGCAATTATACTCGTAGTCAAGGTGATTCAACCTTATTAAATCAACTTTGAAGTTTGGTCTGATTCTTGGGTTTAATACCATAAGAGGAAATAGGGTAATCATAAATAATTGGCGGATTTCTAGGATAGTGCACAGTATAAAGATGTAGTTATGTACATGAAGATGTGTCACAAATATACGAATATAAGACTTAAAAAGTTGCTATTATAGTAGGTAAAGTGTTTGTGAGACGGGCTTAAAAAACATGTACATCAAGTAGGACCCTGGTACAGGATTTTACCTGTAGAAATAACAACGACCGTAAGTCTCAGGAAAGTTGTGAGTAATGGGATGTGAAGGCGTTCGCTTGGAGTTTTCCATCCTGGAGAGTTGTGTGACCATAATTTAATCCCGGAAAGTAGACTCTTTAATGTTGTAATATTTAAGGGACTAGGGAGTTATAATGATCCGTCCATAATCACCGAAAAAAGTTGAGTCTTCGCAGGTAATAAACACTGTGTGTAGTACATACTTCCCTACCTTCCAAAACCTGTAATTTTGGAACTTCCTGCGAGTACTCCGGACATAGCCTATACTCCAATAGATAGAGATTCTTGGACTCATGCAAAGGGATGAAAAGAGAGCGTGTAAATTTTTAAAAACTTGTGTGTTTCTATGTGTGCAAAACTTATGAAATTACTCTGTGGGATAGTGAAAAGTGTGGAGGAGAAAGTCTATGGATGAGAACAGGTAAAGAGGGAGCAGGAAGGATGACGGAAAGTACTCGGTGATAAAGTAAATGTCGGCATGCTGTAAGGATACATAACTTTAAATGGGAGTCAGGTGTGGAATTTTTGGCCGTGCCCATATATACAAGTGTCTACTCTTTGTGAACGTCAGTTTCCTCGCTACAAGTTTACATTAATATACAAGTAGTGTCTAAATATATAGACGTTTGAAGGTTCTTGAGTACCTCGGTAGCTAACTAAAAAGTAGATGTGGCGCAAGTTCCCCCGTAATTTTCAATGCTCAATTTTCCGGGTATACTTATACATAGGAGATAAGTAAGGTATACTTACAGCGAGCTAAGTATAATATAGTAGCACTATGCCACCGTACAGTTAGCGTGCTCGTAGAAAATTTTGTGAAAATGATCTCGTTTTTCACTTTCTCCAGCACTCCCGTCCGTGTGAACATTACTTGCTCGACAGAACTTGTCTACTACTCCTTAGCATGTGCAGTCAGTGGACTAGAAAAAAATAAGTGTGCGCTCGTCGGCTATACATCCCCTACGACTATATGAGTACTCATCCCATACTTAAAAACAAGGTAACTCGTCTCAACATGCGATCTTTCAAGCACTCCACCTTATCGCTCTTATCCGTGACAGAGGATACTTCACCACCATGTAGTTAAGCCTTGACTACTGCTGTTGATAGAAATCCGATTCGAGCATTCGACACCATACAAATTATTTAGGCCGAAGGTTTCTTTATACAACAATGTCAACACTTAAATATACAAACACCCGAGTATCCGCCAAAGAGATATGCTGAAATTTTTATCCCAAATAAACTGTTACCTATTCAATTAAGGGGCTCCTGTTCAAGCAATACTTTAAATGATATTTCACCCCAGCATTAATTTTAATGTCATTTTACCCCAGCATTAATTTTAATGTCATTTCACCCCAGCATTAATTTTAATGTCATTTTACCCCAGCATTAATTTTAATGATACTTCACCCCGGACACTGACAATGGATTTTAGTATATTGCTAAAGAAATTTGGCGACAAAGAGCACCATTAAACGTTACCGCGACATCAGAGAATTCGTACGTCTGCCGAAATAGTGCAGTGTATCTGGAGAGACTAAAGGGTTGAATTTCTCCAAAGGAATTTCAGTACAAAACAAATGTTTGCAATTCCATACTGTTGTACAGTCTATGGAACAGAAGAAGCATAGGAGAATAAATGAATAGGGAGATTGCTCTGCATTCCATCCTATTGTTACTCCCGGCCATTGAAATGCTTGAAACACAGGCATATTATAATGGAAACCATTTCAGTGCTCCCACTCATAATGAACACCCAAGACAGTGGAACAAGTCTTAAAACAGTCAGAGAACAATGAGTTACATGAGTGGAGTCTTTAGTCTTCTGCTTTTCATCTCTTGTTGTAAACGTCCAAAATTGTATGTATATTCCTCCGAAAATGTTCTTGTATATTTTTAATTGTATCAGAATGTATATTATGGTAGCACACAGCATATGGAATTTATCGTTGAAGTGCTGACTGAGTACAATAGAAGAAGCTCTAGAAAGAACTACTTTTAGCATTGATAAATGGTATGCTTAATCTTTGCTTCTAAAGTAGTTCCGCATACGAATTATCCTAACCAATTTGCTTGTTGTTACTGAAAGAGAGTGCGAAAACATTCAAAAATAGCTCACAGTTGTCCAATGGTTTTGCTTTGCGATGGTTAATGTTATATCCATCTTTACAGACGATTCAGCATAGCAGATAAAACTTTCTGCACATCGTGACATGATATCTGAACAGCCCCTGGCGTACTAACACTGAATTGAACATCCATAAGATCGAATTGCTTTGTACCTAAACATCAGAATTGGTTGTACCTAAGCATCAGAATTACTTTGTACCTAAGCATCAGAATTGTTTGTACCTAAACATCAAAATAGCTTCGTACCAAAACATTGGAATTGTTCCGTACTTAAACATGCACTTAATGATCTGTTGAGGTGAAGCAATCGATATTAAACAGAAGGAGAAGCAAAAGAAACTACATGAGAAAACAATGGACGGAAGCACATTGAAATTAAAGGGAATGTTAGTCCTATAATGCGGCTGCCATTTGAGATAATGAGAGTCCGGTAAAAGATCTGAGGGAAGGTTGTTAGTTTTAGTCGTTTGTGAGGAGATGACGAGCAGCGTATGTTTGTTGCTGGGGTAACTTCCTTGTTTACCCAGGGTTTGTATAATAGTGAGCATGTGTTGTAGTATGCAGCTTCATTGCGACGCACAATGGAGATGGAAATCCTCTTTGTCTCTCAATGGGCCTTTTAATGCCCAACTCCATATCCCAATTCACTCGTTTACAAATGGAATTAACGCTGGAAAACTCTTCTCTATTACCTTTCCTCTTCCTTTTATGAACGGAACCAAGTACACACTGGATCCATCCATCGTCTTAATGGTTTTCCTCGCAAGTCCGTCGCACTTTTCCAGCTGCTTATCAGTCTCGTTTCTTCACTTTTTCTACGACTTGACCGAAATGATAAAAACGAACTTACAACCTTCATTGTGTTACGCAACATGTGTATGCAGATATAAAACTTTCCCTCACAAATTTCTCTAAAGCTCATTCTCAAACTGCAATATGTTATACTTGAACATTGCATGATATAAACATGCAATACATTGTTATTATATGCATTGACAAGTTTACAGACAACAAAAATATTTTTAAACAACAGATTCTACAGGCTTCATAGTATCCATGCTCTAACATATTATAGAGAAATATATACTCAGTACACATTGCCTATCACCCACTTGGTTGCATCGTTCTGGAATATATTTATTCCAAATAAAAATACAACTCCCATTGGATTCCGAATCCAGTCATACAAAGGCAATCTAATCAAAGTGAGTGCACGAAGGATATTTCGCCAGAGACGGATTCAATACCATTCCACATACACACACAGCTCCGGTACCATGAAACTGAAAACGAGAAAATCTTGTTGTTGTATATATAAGGATCTATAGAGAACCTTCATGCACACAAGAATTTACTTTTTATACATCGTCATGTGTACAATTCAATGCTGATGTTATGCATGCAAAAGAGGTCGAAGCAAACAACTTGAAATTTTTTCCCTACACTTCAGTTGTGTTCTATCGAAAGAAACCATCAATAACAGGATTCGATTTCAGTACAACAAATAGTTTAAAATATTTGTAAAGCTGTGGAAGAGGAATGTCTTTCGATTTTATTTTCCATTTTATTCCTACTTTAACATTATACTTGAACGATCCCTGACAGATGAACTACTTAGTGTAGTAATTTTTGAAGATAAACGTGCTAATAAATGTGATTTAAAACAACGTGTTCCGTATGGTCTTACACATCTGCGTACATATATCTATTATTAGTGGTTCCAAAGGCTTAGACCTTGTAAATCACCTAGTAAATTTGTACTTATATCTAGTATTGGCATGTATATTACAGAGAAAAAAACACCTTATATACAAACATATTTATATATGTTTAACTGTAAAATCTTTTGAGATAAAAAATATACATGCAGCACCTTTATAAATAATGAGAATACACCCGATGTAGCGTTTTAGGAAAAAAATCTTCTGGATAGTCATAAACAGTAGGAATGAACACACGCAAAAATGTAAACGTATCGAAAATTCGTGGCAGTAGAAAGTAATGAAGGGAGTCGCACTTAAAATAATGGAATTTGCATTACATGCTTGAGGTGATGAGGAGAGAGAGGTTTCGCAAAAATAAAAGTCACCATTTGAACAGTCTGCTATAAAATATAGGAATGTTTTGAGCTTGATAGAAATGTGTGTATCTATAGCGTTATACAAGTATATACTTACAGCAAGCTGCATAGCGTGATAGCTGCTGCAGCCTACCCATGAAAGGTGAAATATCCCTAACATCGGACGGAGACGGAAGGTGCAAAGACATGGAACCCTCATGAAAACAAACATAAAGGTTATCATTCCTGGTCCGGATTAACCGTTTCATTTTATAGCCCAAACGGAATATTGCTTTTCTCTACAGAGCGCCGACTACAACATGAAGAGAAGGCTCATCCTTATATATTCCATTCACTGCTTCACGAATAGCTCCATCGTCGATGAAAAAAGCCGTAGACAACAAGTTACTCACAGTGCAGGGAGCATAGTAGTAAGCAAAATTATGAAGGTAGTTAAAAGCCCAGTGTAACTGTGAATTGTAGGGTGATGGCGAGAGTACAAGAATCAAAATAAGGTGCTGCAGATATTATTTGATACTGAAAGCAATGTTATCTATTGTTCAATCCTGTATACTCGGGTCATAATCCTCAGTCATAATTCCCAAATGGGCTGAATTACACGATTGTGTCTGTTTTCAGTACCAATAGACGTCATTATGTAATAAAATGTGTAGTGCTGTTCTTGTTAGTAGGACAGTTTCTGGGTATCGTTGGCAAAATCAGCGACAATTTCATCACTGAAGTAATTTAATATATAAGGGTCATACAATATGAAATATATTTACATGTTCGTTATATTTTCATCTTCCATATTTATATAACATGTAGATAAAGAAGAACCTGGAGTTCAACAAAGATACAACAATATGGCTTTTGTGCTGCCGTTAGAACATGAAATTTAATATTGACGTAGCGACGCAAAGTATAATTTTTATAGACCTACAAAGGGCATCACACTGCATAAACAAGTAGAAATTACCCCGACAACGAAGGTGTGCGCCCTGTGCAGTATAGAAAATAAACTAAAATTCTGAACATGAGGCTTTAATTTTCGCGGTCGTTGAAACCCTCACCCGTCAACTTCCTCTTAAGTGCTAATAATATTACAACGGCTACCAACGAATACTTAATGCGAGCATGCACATAGGTAGGTAATACAACTTGAAAGAAACCCTCAAAATAATCCTCCGTTCCTTAGTGCTTGTATGTAGTTCTCCTAGGAAAAACATATTACGCACCTCTATCCAAAAACTTAACAACTATACGATACTAATAACAACAAAGCTGGTGGCAGTATAAAGCTTGCAGTTCTATATTTTATGGAGCTGAGATGGTCCAAAGTTAGTATAGGAAGAACATCACATGAAGATTGCAGTGGATGGTGGGTGTGCGATGAATTTTTAACATTTCAATTTCACTCCGTCTACTTGCGAATTACCTAAGAACGCTACATGTATGTTGGAACTGTACTTCTGTTTGCTTACGTATCTATAATGTGTATTAGTATAGGATTATATATACATGCAATGTTTCATACATTGCATATCGTCGGTTAAACCAGCATAGGTGCTAATTTTGTTTTCAGCTAATTTGCAAAAGCGCTTTGTTGGTTTTGTAGAATTTTCCCTGTGCATAAGTGCTTATTTCTCCCTTTCCACATGTTAAATGACTGTTGTCGCGTTTTCCCCTAATGTTGAAGGACCTTGGCTACCGCACATACGTTGG
>JAQGAK010000613.1:0-63240 GCA_034696945.1 Lipothrix lubbocki
TTATTATAACGTTATGTCGAATTTTAGCGTTAATAGCGTTATTTATAACGTTATTGAATAACGTTATCCAACCCTGATAATAATTATCTAGTTTATCATGAATCATGATTTATTAAAAAAAATAATTAACATACCTAACCTACTTACATTTAAATTATTTATTAATATTCATTTAAATTATTTATTAATATTTAATTAAATTATTTATAAATAATTATTTAAACCATTTATAAATAACTATGTAAATTATTTATAAATATTTATTTCAATTATTTATAAATATTTATTTCAATTATTTATTAATATTTATTTCAATTATTTATTAATATTTATTTCAATTATTTATTAAAATTTATTTTAATGAATTATTTTAGGTATTTATTATAATACTCATTACATCTTTTCTACAATCAGCATGCTTAGCCTTGATTTCTAACCTCCGTTCATCATTTACTTGTGTAATTAAAGATAAATGTGCAATTTATTAGTCAAAACATTCGTAATTACAACGGTATGTTAGTATTTTCATACACAATCGTTATCCAGTATTTACATGCTTCAAGATCTTTACATGTTCTATTCTATTTCTAATTTCTCTAAATAAAAATAAATCCAATTATTGTTATTTGCAGTGAACGGCCTTGCCTAATTACGCTTCCCGGATTTTCAGTTAAAAATGTATGAATTTGATAGAGTCGGGATCTTTTGATAGAATACTTTAAGGAAAAAATTAAGATTTTTATGTATTAAAGTCTTCCTGGGAAACGTTTATGTATTTTGCCAATTTGTCACAATACATACAAAACACAAGTGCCCGTTACTTACATACATACATAAAGAATTTTAAGAACAACACTGACACAAAGCACAGCCCCGTAGGTAATATGCGAGAAATTACAAAAGTAATAATTATGAATTTATGAAAATTAAGGTTATTGCATTATTTTAGTAAGGCGCTTTAATGTTATCAATATTATTTTATTTTTAGGCAATATTTTTTTAGGATTTTAATAAGTACTAATTCAGTAGTTTATTTATAGCTATCACAAAATGGACTTTATAGTCCATAGAATGTAGAAGAATTAGGTAGGTAAGTAAGTATTTGAGAGAGGTATCCGATTACCCCACATTATCTCTAAATACTTCTAACTCGTAGCAAATATTTTCTAAATAATATGACTGTCGTAATATAATTACTGCCATCATGGCGTGATTCTTCTTGTATACCGTATAGTAAAGAATACTTGATGAGGTACGATTATAACTTTTAAGTTTTAACTGCAATCTGCAATAAAACCTGATACATGAGAGAAATTGTGTTTTAGAAGAGTTGTATTACTGAAATACTTATCTACTCTGTACTTATACTTATTGAAATACTCAAACTCATTTATATGCGATTACTTCAATTATAATACAGTGCAAGTACAGTCGATGACAGCCCTTTGCGTAAATAGAATATATTTAGTTATACTACTATTTTGCTTATGCAATTTCACGTCTTCATAATTTTTGAATGGCAAGTGCTAACACTGCTAATATCAGGCAAAGCGCATGTATTTACCATTTAGTGGATCATTCCTGACTGAATGTTCCACAGTAATAAGCTATAGTAATCCTGTGGTTTTCCAGCATGAGGATATAGATGAGCAGATTATAGATAAATGATTACATTGAATATTAGCGAAGTAAATTGATTATACTGCGGTTATCTTGACAGACCGACTAAACAGAAAAATCGCACAGTTGTATTTTTCCCCTTCCAAACAACTTTTAATGCGAGTGCTGGAGACAGACGCCAGTAATTTTCTTGCTCACAAAAAACTTGTATTCCTTCCCGTTGAAACATACTAGGATAAATTGAGTTTAATTGGGATCATGGAATTCGACCCAACAGGTAAGACATTTTAATATTCAATAGTCATTTCAATTTAAAGCCATTGATATTGTTTTGTTAATTAATTAATTAATTTTTATAGGTAATTAATCAAATTCATTTTCTTTTATATTTTAGAGCATCAACATATACGCTACAATCCCCTTCTAGACACTTGGATAGTTGTATCTCCCCATAGGTGCAAAGTAAAAATTATTTAAAAATTCTTTCTCTACTCTGATGTGTTTAAAGGCCATTGTAATAATATAGACAACTTTAAATACAACTTTATTTTTATAATTGGCAGCTTTTTGTAAGAAATAAACATTGTGTGTTAAAATATAAATTTAATTTCTGTGTTTTTACAGCGTCCATGGTCGGGCCAAGTAGAGAAAGCACCATCGGAAACCGTTCCGGAATTTGACCCCACTAACCCTTTGTGTCCAGGAGTTACAAGGCCAAATGGACAAGTAAGTCAGCATTGCTGATTCTTAAATGACAAGCTTATTTAAAAATAAAATTGCTTAGATTACGAGCTATGAATTCTTTTCAGGAGTTGATCATTGACGGTGAGTTAATTATTTTGCCCTTGTCAATAACAGGTGAACCCATCTTACGAGTCAACATTTGTGTTCACAAACGACTTCCCAGCATTGTTGGAAGATGTGCCAGAGCCTGAAAAATCGGATGATCCACTTTTTCAGTCCCTGCCAGCCAAAGGAACATGTAGAGTCATGTGCTTTCATCCTAAGTCTAATGTGACTTTGCCACTTATGACGTTAAATGAGATCCAAACGGTAATTAACAGGTTAGTTTCGCATGACAATTATTGGTGAATATTGCCTCTTTAACAGTAGCTCTTCTCTTTTACACAAAATTTACATAAGCTATATGCCTGCATTATTTATTTATAGATGGATTGAAGAGATGAAGGATCTGGGATCTAAGTACACTTGGGTGCAAATATTTGAGAATAAAGGTGCTGTCATGGGATGTTCAAATCCTCATCCCCACTGTCAAATATGGGCATCTTCCTTCTTCCCCACGGAACCTAAAACAAAGGACCATAATCAGAAAGTTTACTTTGAAAAGCATGGTGAACCCCTGTTGATGAATTATGTTCAACGGGAACTAGAAAAGAAGGTTGCTTATACTGCTTGATGAATTTAATAATCAATTTTTTTGGCTTAAGGTCCAAATTTTTAATCTCTCAATCTTTGACTTCACAGGAACGAATCGTACTAGAAAATAATCATTGGTTGGTTGTAGTGCCTTATTGGGCTGTCTGGCCTTATGAAACTATGGTTCTTCCTAAACGTCATGTACAGCGATTTACTGACCTTAATGAGGACGAAAAAGCAGCATTAGCGGATGTAATCAAACGTGTGACCACAAAATATGACAACTTATTTCAAGCTACGTTTCCTTATTCGATGGGTTGGCATGGTAAGGATTTATAGTAATAACTATTAGTTAACCATAATTAACGTCATAACTGAAAGCGTACATATATAAAGTTAAGTACATATAACTGAAAGTTATGTACATTTGACTTGTAATTATAACCTCTTGTCAACCTCCATCAGGTGCTCCAACCGGAAAGTTCCTCCAAGAGGATACCCGACATTGGGTCTTTCATGGACTTTACTATCCTCCTTTGCTACGTTCTGCCACTGTGAAGAAATTTATGGTCGGGTAAGAACAGGCACAATCCTTAAAATGCTTTAATCTTAATAAGTTTATTTTATGAAACAAATGCCTGCCGTCGGCGTCGTCACTGGCACTTCCAAAGGAGCCCTTTGCAAGTGTCAGGGACTATGTTTATCTCCTTCCTTTAATACAAAAAGTATTTTGGTTAAACAAATTAGTTAACTATAATTTAACTTAATGTGTATACCCTTTGATTCAGGTACGAAATGCTGGCCCAATATCAGAGGGATTTATCCCCGGAGCAAGCTGCTGAAAAGCTGAGGAGTTTGCCCGAAATTCATTACACTACGGACAAGGCATCTTCTAACTAATATAAGACAGCCGCCCCGTGAATTTAGCAAATGCAAGAGATTTAAGAAAAACGTACTATAAAGTTAGTAGTAGGAGTGGCAAATGCAAACTTTGCTCGTTATAATTTTAATGTTAAATGACTCAGAATGAATAAATATTAATAATTAGAAACAAAAACGTGTTTCAATGTGGCTTTTCCCCAAAAATGAACGCATAAAAACCTTACTCAGTGCCAGCTAATATGTCTTTTTCTTGTTACAAGGAAAGAATGCTGATTAAAATTAGATGGAAAAAATAGATTAATGTTTTAACAAATTATTAAAACATGGCGAATTCATAAATAAACTATAAAAATAAAATAAAATGACTGATAAATAAATTTAAACAATGAAATAAATGGCTAATAAATACTCAAATGGAATTAAAAAATGGATAATAAATAAACATAGATTACAAAATAATTAAACTGCAATTAAGTAATATATCGGTTAATTCCTCGGCTTGTTAAACCGAAGAATTAAATTGCTTTCTTCGATGCGATATTCGATATCCCAGTTTGGCGTCTGGGCGGGTGGCTCAAACTTTTTTCAAAAAAGAATTTTCGCGGGGATTTTACGTGCGTAATTTAAAACTTCAAGGCATTGCCAATGGCAAAAGGTAAATAGTAAACACAGTGAAATTGCGACAATTTGGTCAGGTCAAAATTTGTTTTGATTTCCTCCAAAAATATTTTTATTTGTTATTAGTGATTGATTATCCTATAATAGTTTTTTTAATGGAGAGAAAAAGTGCCTGGAAACTTGTCAAATCCAACGAGGAGCAGTTTGTGATTCCATGTAATAAAGAAGCGAAAGTGAAATATTACTTGGATGAAGCCAAGCAAGCTGAAGATAGGAAAGACATATTCGGATGTAAATCTTGGCTCTTGACCGGCGTTTCATTCGTTCCGGACAGTTTCGAACTACATGTAAGTACTAAAATCAGAAGCGGTAAACCGTTTTTCGGGCATGTTACAAATAATTTTATTTTTATTGTGACTATTACGAATGAAGCTTATTTTAATTGACATGTTTTTGACATTTACAGCAAGAATTGTATTCGCTGGAAAAGAGACGGCAGAATGTTTCCGAAATCGCCTGGCATTTTGAATCTATGTAAGTTAATTATTTATTGCGCTTAAATGTAGTATTTAATATGGAGGCTTACATTTGAGAGGCTGGTTTATTGTACGTGTGGTTACATTGTATGTTTTAGGTTAATTTTAACTAATCTTTTAGGTACCGGAAGTTTCCCGAGGACATGGAGAAAGAGGTTGCAGCGTTGGCTGATGCCGTCAGAAATCTCCATATGACAAGGGCTAAGGAAACGGAGGAACAGATGTTTTTGAACAAGATTTTTAATGCCTTATCAAAAAGTATGTGTTCAATTTACTTTTAGACGATTTAATGAAATAATTAAATAGTATTTAAAATTATGAATGAAATTTACTTTATAGGTTTTCAAATGGAAGTGCTTCTTACTCGGGCAGAAAAGACTTGTGTTCACTATGAGAAATGTCAAATCATGTTACTACTCGTCAAGCTCTTTCCAGACACCGTCAATCAACATGGCGTAAGCTATAATAATTTTTGGTTTTGATTTAGTTTTATTATTAAAAAAAAGACGACAGAACAGAAGTTATGTTTAAACCTGTTTTTAGGTTTTCTGTAGTTATATAACATTTTTAAGATTCGTATGCTCTGATGTTTACAATGTTACCCCTCTATCAATAGGATGAAAAAATGACTAATTTAAGATTTTATTTTTCAGGCCGACCTGCTATTTACAGTCCTTGGGTATGATTCTGATGTGTATTCAGTATTTAGAAAACTTCTTGTGACGGAACTTATACCAGCTGTACTACAAATTCGCAAAGAATGGAGTTCGAATAAAACGCCACAGATTTATCAAATTCTAAATCAGTGCATTGAATATTATGTTTTGGTTCAGGATACGAATGAGGGTAGTAATGAGAACGATGGTACTGACAGGTATGTTGATTTAATTTTTTAGGGTATGTAGTATAAGTATTATGGCTTAGATTTAACTTTGAAGTGCATTCAATTGCTGATTTTAAAATTTGGCATTGACTACAGGTGGACGAAACTTTTTAAGATTGTCGATCATATTGGCAAACTTCTTCGTTGGAAAATATCCCCTTTTTTCAATGAATATTCCGGCCCAAGCTCAATCGAAAGTCTCTTTCAGAAACTGGCTTCTGCAGTGAATGATCGCAAAGAGTTTGTTGCTAACGAACTTGCTTACACGGCGGTAGTGTTCTTTCTTCAATGTATAGCTTCTTACGATCGAATCAGGCTAGGAGCCGACACAGGTAAAATATTTGTTGTCAAAAATTGTTGTCAAGTCGAACAATCTTACAGGTCTGTAGCATGGGATTAAACGAAATTAAATTTCAATTTGCAGACACGAAAACAAGTATGCTTCTAGTTGAAGTGTTTACTCCACAATCAGATCAGCAAATAAATGCGAACACGACTCTCCCAGTTTTACTAACGGAATCACATTCATCATCAGTTAGAATCAACCAAACTCATCTGATCAATTTTTTCCTTACGGCAACGAAAATTTGGCAGATATTTAATTCATTAAAAGGCCAAGAAGAAAAGGATTTTTTCAATATTTTGTACTCCATGAAGTCACTGGATCTTGACAACTGGAGCGTGTTTAAAAACTTTTCTTCCGATTTTCGTACATATGTTGGTCAACACTTTTCGCCTGATTCTTCCAGCTTGCAGAATCCATCTCAGTTAGCGTCGTTTCATTGCTCCGTTGGAAATTATAAGGTTTGTATTGATGGTTGATTTTTGTTTATTAGCGCACTGGGATTGAGCAATGACGATAGAATTTAAAATTATTATTGCTATAGCTGGCGGCTGAATGGGCTCTAAAAGCTGTTAGCCTTGTTAGTGTGGACGAGACGTCGACCAACAATGAAAATCGACCTGACCTAAATATGCCAAGCGGTACTAATCGGGATGACCTTAGCTTTTTTAATCCGCATTTGTATACGTTGGATCCTAAGGGTAACTTCGTACCTCAGCGTCGGGTGCATTTCCTGTCGGACGACCCCTGGGAAGTTGTTTCGTATGCATCAAATGTCCTCATCCGATGCTTGTTTGTGAGTAATAAACTACAGATAATTATACTAATAAATATCATTAACGAAAATTGCCGATTGTGCCTCTTAACGAACATTTATATATGCAGGAGTTGCTTGATAGTGAAGAAGGCTGTATCGACGACCTTTGTATGGGTCATCTGATGACTTTACTTCAATTGGAATGGCCTTCTCCGCCAGCTGAAACAATATTTGTAAGGATATTGGAAACAATACGCAATAAGGGTTCCTTCCATTATGCACAATATTTCGGAGACTTTGTTTACGAGCCTGATTTTCTTGAGCAATTCATGTCCATTTCCAACCATGAAAATAAAGCAGTACTATTAGATATATGGCCGAATACAAATGGGAACACTACTGGACCGTAAGTTCTTGCCACATACTTACTGATCTTCATTATATGTGACAAGTCAACCTAAGTATTATACTAATCTTGTAATTTTTGTTCAAGATGTTGTATTTCTTTATTGTAGCTCTCGGAGAATGGCTACCAGAGGTGTTGACAAAGGAGTAAAGAATGACTTCCGGGTTTCAATGAAACGACAAATGATGAAAAATGGGCAGATAAATTTGGAAAGGCTCATACTGAAATTCTTGACTCAAAACAAATTTGAACTCTTTCAGTGTTTCGAACAACCTATAAGCTACAAGAAACATTTATAAACAATAAAGCTACTCATAGCTAATTATCAATATTGTTTGAAGTGTTTCCATCTGTAGATTTATAGTAAAAAGTTCATGTACTTTTATATAGCCTATATATTTTAAATAAAGATATGCAAAAAGTTGGGAGCCCAAGTTTTAAAAAAACGAAACGCTTTTGAAACCAATTTTTCACACAGTTTTTGTTTTATTTTTCTAAGATCGGTAGTAATAAACACACAAGCATATCGCTATATTATTTAATCACTCTCTTTCTTAAATTAATATGAATTCGCTCTTACTGTAGAATTTCTTTATCGGTAATACTATTTATTCCTATATATTTCAGATTTCAGCTGTACATGTTTTATAATTAAGGTGAATATTACAATAAAATAATTATCAACTATACACACAACATCTACAAACTTGAGTTTAAAACTTTCGGAGAAAGAAACATAATAAGAGCTGTAGGGATATGAAATCTGAGTACCTTTAAATTGTCACGATGTACGCGGATTTGACAAATTATACTATGGGAAACAATTGGGGTAAAATACATTCCTAAACATCATAAATAGACAAGCATAAAAACTACAGAATATTAGAATTCGATAGTTATTTCGATTTATCTATATGTAATTTTCCTGTTGTAAGTACAAAATAATGCAAAGTACAAACTTTTCGCACAAGAACTCTTAATTGCTAGGAGTGTATTACCATAACATGTGTAAATTAATTATTAATAATCGTATAATTTTATATTTACAATAAAATCGCCTCAGTTCACTCTGTTCCGTACAGAAAGCATACAAATGTCTTCAACTCGTACACAAACGAATGGACAAAGCGTTAATTGTTACTGATACTTTTTCTTTTTCTAATAACTAACTTACCCAACAGTGACTGCAACCATGTCATGCTTAAATGGTAGAAGACTTGTAATCATCCTCACCATTCCTGACCGACCCTAATATTACCACCTTGTTCAGCAAATTTTGTATTTTAAAAGTAACTCGAAGTATTCACAGAATATAATCTGATGTGGGTTGTTAAATAGTTACTTGTAATCAACTTATTTTACATTTAAACGTACAAAGAGTTATACCACTTACAACTATAAGTATCTTACGCAGATGACTGCCATGACAGTGAAAATCTTATGAACTTGCAAACAAAAATAACAACTTGATCCAGTACAATCCAGAATTTCATAAGCGTGAGAAGCTCTGCAAACGCACGATTATAAAAGCCTATTTTAAGGTCTACTGCTTCCATTAAAACTCCTCAAGTTATTATAAGTACACGTTTGAAACTATAGTAATACAAATTTTAAAAAACACTGCTTTGCAGTTAAATTCATTTTACAGGGTAACACAAAAATTAGCTAGTGCACATCAATATTATACAAACATTGAATTTAAAAAGTAACGACTTCTGACATACAGTAATTATCATTAATGTGCACCCGCTAGCTGTATGCGCTGTTAAGATACTTAGTAACAGGACATTGAAGCAATTAAAGTCATACTAAACAAAATAATTTTTAGTTGTAAACCTCGTTATCTAATTGGAAAAGGTATATTTTGATAAATTACACCTTATACAATATATAGATTACTTTAGTAGTTATAGTTTACATATTTACACGAGGACTTCATCGAATAATATCGCCTTCACTCATCATTCGAGTGAGATTCCAGTGCATTTTTTTGGTACTATTTATTCAATACCCATTACTTACACTTTTGAGTAAAACTCTCTCGCTCTACTTTAATATATTAGTTAGCTGCGTGAGTAATTATAGGACAAATTAAATCGCTTATTATTTGATATATCACAAAAACCAAACGGGGCCAAGTGCTACAATAACTCAATCTTAAAACGTTGGACCTATAGTATTTATGGTTATAAATCTGTTGACTATGGTGCATGTGTATAGGTCGGAGCATGTATAGAGGTATATATTACACAAATCTACTATAATTATCAACTACACTACTTTAACGCCAAGCAATAAGACTGGTAACTGACGAAATATCTTTACCATATAGTAACGTTTAATATAATATTAATAAATGTATTTTCAAACCTAAATATTTAATTATTTTACACCTAATTAAATATGCTATAGAAACTAAAATAGAGGGAAGACGGATGTGGTGGATTTCACAATATTATTCTTTCTTATATTATATTCTTCTAAATAAATCTTCACATGTTAATCATCAAATTGTACCTCACTTTGAAATTCGTGTATCCTATACTTACAGATGGGGACAATCCTGATCAATACTTACGCCTAAATATTATGAATAAAAAATTCTGTCATAGGAAATCTAAGTATAATGTGTACTAAAACAACTGAACTTGTATTCATCATTTAATCAAATATTTTGTATCTAAGTATATTAGAAAATCCTCCAATCCTTTAATCTGCACAATTCATTACAGAACCATTTAGGACGTAAAAAACCTAGACATATGTAGTATAGGTATGTATTATCAATTAATCTCACAAACGAATCTTGGAAATACATTGACTATATATGATTAAATGTACTCCTTAAGTATAAATATATTTATTTACTGTATAATTATACAGTATCCACCTCACTGGCTCCAGTTCACGTCATAACTTTGAAATTTGATATAAAATGCCTATAGGTAAAAACTTGGGAGGAAACAAATGTACATAGATACATATAGAATATACATATAGGATCTGTGTATTTAAGCTATTCTTAAAAGGTTCGTATAATAATATTACAGGAATATAAACGGATAATACCTACATACTTATTTTGGAAAATTTATATAACAAATACATTAGATTATTTAATACAAATATGTTATTTTTCAAACTTCTGCTTGCTCATTAGACTTTGGCTTAAATTGAATTTCAGCATAATCGGTACGAATTGTAGGAGCGGGCCTCGGTGTAGGCGTAGTTATTATTTGTTGGTGCTGCTGATGGTGTGGATGATGAGGATGATGCTGACTTGCAGATTTGTTACTTTTCTTCATTGAACCATTGTTACTTGTTTTAGGTAACTGCAAATCAGCATAGTTGATATCTTTCTTTGTGTGGTCAATTGGGGGGTATGCACGGCCACGGAAACTACGTTCGTTTCTCTGCTGTTGTGGCTATAAAACAAAATTAATTTCATCATTTAGTAAAGCACTCAATTGACTGTTAAGCATATGAAAGGTTATAGTTCCCAGCCATTGCTAATATGTAGATTCCATAGTACAGAAAGAACATTCACATTATAGCCAGGCTGAATGGAAATCATTACAAATATATTCATATAATACTCATTCCAGCAAATATCAATAAACGAACTAAAATAAAACAGGTATACAAAAGTATTCTCTACCAATACCTCGTAATCATACGAGGGACCAGCAATTATCGCAAAAACATTCAATAAGTACCTTCAAAGTTGCATTGGACTTTCATCGCTCGTGCTGTTTAAGTACACACGTGAATGAAAGTGAAAATAGCAGAAGAGTGAGAGAGTGATAAGAGAAACGGCAATAAGAAAAAGCAGCAAGATAACACACGGCAAAACACAAGCTATAAACCCAAAATCCAGTAGAGAAAGCATGCGAGAAAAAGAAAGAACACGCTGGAAATCACAAATTCAACGAGATTCCTCCCATGAATAAATCAAGTGTAGCTAAAAATGTGATTTGTTTAATATGCAAATCAAAATTATTTTAAAATGCAAGATTTTCCATTAAAAAATAAGAACAAATTACAAAATGAGAAGGACATAGACACAAAAACCATTGGGATGCTAAGATTCCACAAACATGCACTGCATATATTGTGTATAGGAATCTCGTAATTAGTACGGTCAATAATGTCTACCTTTCAGAGCTGATGTCGGTATATCAGAGCTTCATCTTGGACAAGAGAGTTGTTAAGCAAGAAACGATGGATTAAATATTACATATCAATTAAGCTAATTCGGAGAAATATTGTTAGAACTATTGAAGAATGGCTTTGGTCATCCATTCGATATTCCAGCTTGAGGGAACTTCAACTCAAAATCAATAATCGTATATACTAACTTGTAATTCGTTATATCTTAAAAGCTGCATCGTTTTGAGTATATATTTAAGTAGATATAGAAGTCGCCGAACCTATGATCTATCTTCATTGTCAGTATATTATGGTTTGGTTAGAAAATTTTGAAGCTTGAATACTTGTTATTAAGTGTACACGTACAATATAATAAATTCATTCTGAAGGGCCCATCTGACAAAATTCAGTAAATCAGACTCTGGACAATTTAGACACAGTTACCTAACGGAGGCAGTCAGATTTTTTAAACGATAATTGGGGGATTGCGACCATTATAATAATGGTTAGGTGGTGGTGGCATTGGTGGTGACACCTTAAGTAAGGTTGAATTCGAAGTGCAGACGAAACCGTTGTTGTTCAAGATGACAAGAGGAGTGAAGCATTTCCAAAATACGTTGATTGTGTATCACAGCAGTAGTAGTAGAGTAGGTTTTCAACGATGAACCACAGAAGAGACAGAAAAAGGAATCAAGAATCATATATTATATGCCAGTTATTTTTACTTTTATAACTACACAGATGGCAAATACGAGTTGCGTTACTATACTATCAATCAATTACTACCAACAAAAACTTTAATCTCCCCCTTTTGTGGTCTACGCTACAAATTTGTATTTATTACTACTTATATGAAGAACCAACACCCAACATATACGTAATTAATATTTCCAACACCAACATTTTTATATCTATTTTATATAATTAACAATTATATACAGTTGGAAACAGTGAAAGACGAAGCAATTGTATAAGTATAAGAAAATGGAGTTCCCATAAATGTATAACATTCTGGGTTTTATGTAAAAAATAATATTTCACAAATATAATAATTCGAGCGACTTCGAACGTCATGTAACTTTTCGAAAAATGTATAAAATTGCTTGTACATTATATATATATTTATATATAGATACATATTCAGTGAGCTGCAAAGATGTTGAAATTTTTAAGCAACTTTCGTATGTACTTTCTAGGAAACTTTAGGATAAACTTTTTAAAGCAATATATTTGTTTTACTTTATGTACTCGCGATATTTCATATTGTACACAGATAGAGAAGTGAAGGAATTCTCACGGCTAAGTACCTTCATGATGTGGAAATCCGGTGGAAGGATTGGGTCTGGAGGACGCGTCTTCCGTGTTTGATGATGACCGAACTGCATTTCGGTTTGAGGGATTGTAGCGAATCCGGTTTTCCCATTGTGCTGTCCATCCCTCATGCTTCCGTCCATGTCACTTTTCTCACTTTGACACAAAAACACACACAGCAGATGCGATTAGTTCACAAGACCAAAACTCAACAAGTCATAGCAATTCAATCCTTCTACGTTTTTTTCAAGATCTTTCTCTCGACAATCCATTCCACTACATTAGCATACTAAATGTTTAACTATCTCGTTCAAATGCGCAAACATGAAGCAAGATTCAAAATAATAATCCATACGTAAATTTTGTTATGAAAGCTCAAACTTGATGAGTTTACCGAAAAATCAATATATTATTAATATACTAAGAATGCGAAATTCCTTATTGCAGATTCCTTCAACTAGAAACTTCAAGTATGTATGATGTACATGTAAGTATACTTATACATATATCTTAGTATGCCTAATAGATTCAGAGTCGCTTGCATGCATATTTAGTTCCTTGTTTTTCTAATCTCTTTCTCCCTGCGTATACTTACGATCCGGAATGCTTTTGACCGGAGTCTGATAGCAGTAAATAAGAAGTCTCCGACTTCACCTCTTTACTCTAAGCCTCGTTTCACATCGATTTAGATTTGCATAAACTTTTTCATCAGGAAGAAAGAACTCATCACATGCATAGCAGAGAAACCACAGAAGCTTAGAGACAAATCGTCCTCTCTTCGGGTATATTATCATCACAAAAAATGCTGATGAAAAAATCTTTATCAACATGACTCCAGCTCAATTCATCAAGTTTTTCTATCGAAGAAGAGGTAAGACGTAAAAACCTGAAAATACCTCGAACCCATTTTAACAACTATGAGTACGAAATATCTTCGACTATCCTGAATGTCGCTATGTAATTGTACGTAGTATATCGTATTCCAGTAATACGTATAAGTACATAAAGTTATATGTATATAGCTAAGTCAGACTTCCACAAAGAAGAATTTTGCCCTTCTTAAATTAAATGCTTTAAAATTACATGAGAAAGTTGGAATATTTGCCTAAGGAAATTACTATGTACAAGCCTGTATACGTAGCAGCGGTAAACAAAATAAAAAAATAAACCCACTCAGCAGAGCTTTCACTTACCTTTCTAAGTCGGTGGGTTTGAAGTCTCCTCGTTCTATTCGTATCGTAAGAAAATCAAACAACAACACACGTTAGAACTTCAAAAGTTTAATGTGAAAATCTTTTCTTTACTGCATATATACATACAAGGTTAACACGTTATTGGATTGGTATAGTAAGGATAGAATCAACCAAAAGAAATGGGACAAGGGGTGAATAAATTCGGGACAGTAAACAGTTTTAGAATTAGAAAGCAATATTTCCAGGCACGTGCGTATTTGCGAGAAAGTCATGATTAGTATTTAGCATGAGTGATAAAGACTATCGTGCATACAACAACATCAAAACAGGAGATGAATAATGTATGTACTTAGGTATATTATACCAAAAGTAAACATCTTCAAAAATAGATCACTGAATTCCGTCCATATTTAATAGCAACCAAGCACTAACCATGTAACTCTGCATCAAGCTTTGAACATACCAAATCAGCATTCAACCTCTACAATACTACTAGTAAATTCGTATACTAATAAATACCACATCGATATCATGTTTAGTATCATTGATTGTGTTGCATTTCAAATGTAGAACTGTAAAATCAATTGCTGTATACATCGTCCTTTGCTGAGGGTTGAGGAGAAAACGATGAAAAATAGGAAACTCCAATGTGACACAACCAGGCACTCCTTAGGTTTATTCCCGCACTCTAGTACAACCATTCTTGCATTGTAGGTAGCCCAGTCAAATCTTGAGTTAAGAGCTGAGTGGAACAGCGATCCTGACAGCAGTAGAACAATACCTTCCACAAATATGAATAACACGAGAGAGTCAGTGAAGCTGAAACGGAGAAGTTGCACCAACAGCGTCCCCATGAAGTCGCAAGGACAATTGATCGGCTTCTGGTGAAATGTCCCAAGGGTTCTTCTACCCCATCTTAATTTATAGTACCGACATCCACAGCTAAATACTAAATGAGCTCCTAGCATGCTGTACAATGACTTACGTACATGTCAGCACTCCTCCATAGAGTAAACAACATGCAGCTTCACAAGTACTAAATTCCGACAGATACAGATAATAAATTAATGTTTACATTATTATAAATTATACCATAACCAAGCGCCACCACCACCAAGCAATGCAAATTCAGTCCCATTTATAACTGCAATAGTAAATGATCTAGCACAAGTCATTGTATGATTGCACTTCAGGACACCAGCAAATTATTATTTTGATCGCAATTATTGATTACAATATCCATAAGTTATTTCTACCGCGTCTACATAAATGTATGTAGCTGTGAGCAAATCATTCGGTTGATTTTGACGGTGAAACGCTGGCTTAATTTGCAAAAATAATATAAGTATCCTCACAGTCCCTAATTCAACTCCATTGGTAAAAGCTATAGAAGCTCGTCACAAATACAGCTGACATTTTGAGATATTATGTGTACCGAGACAATAAAACACTACCACAAAGTTCGTTTCGAATGATACTCAACCCTTTCCATATATACGCTCAGTTTCATTATTTCCGCAGTACCACATAAATGTGATTGAAAATACTATGTGCATACATATTTACGACCCATTACCATTTTGTTACAATTTCCTTGGCCCTCCTATATCCTAAAAATACATAAAGTACACAGCTGCATTACCGACAATCAGACGGTGATCCAACCAGTGCATTTTCGCAAGTGATGAAGATTAAAATAAAAACGTCAGAATCCTGTAAACAGTTTGCTTTGCCCCAATCCCACATTAAACTCCAAATGTAACTACATTTTTAAACATGTAAGCCATCCACTAAATACGCGTCGAGGTAAAACAAAACAAAAATACAATTTTGAAGCTTTACTACCCTGTAAATATCCCAAGTAACTGAACAATTTATCATTCGTACTTAATAAGTACCGTGTTTATTTTCCCTCGTACAACTTTACGATGCAATTGAGACTTCTCCTTCACTGGTTGGGAGTACTTTCAGACTCTAAAAAGCATGCAAAGTCTTTCAGCACATCTGACGCTTTCTTGGAAACATGCACAGATTAGAATTTACATTCATTCAGTATTTCATTACCTTTTGTGGTACTCGTAAAACTAAAACTAAAGCGAATAGATGTGCGTCAGAGCACCAGCATTCAAATCTCATTAGCCCGACACCAACATTATTATTTAAGAGTGCGAATATAAGTTGTATAGTAGAAACAAAACCAAGAAGAATGGGAGAGGTAAATATCAAATGTAGTATGTAATGTAAGAAACAGGTCAAGAGTGATTAAACACACAAAGGGAAGATGACAGGAAAGTATTCGGAAAACCTTGCAGTTTTTTTTTCAACGTACACGAAAATTATTGTTGTTGATTAATGAAAAAATTAAAAATGAAATGATAAAGAATGGTTGTTAGTAGAAAGAAAGAGAAACTTACGAGAAAAGCACCACTTCTCAGCTTTGAAGGCGTATAGGATAACTAAGACGACAATGACTAGTAATATTAAGCATCCGATGATAACTCCGATGACGGTGGCCATCGAGACCGGGTCTGAAAATATAAAATCAAATACTACACCAGTTTATGCAAGGGCGGTCATCCGCATGCTCTTCATAAATGTATTTTTTACAATCATAGAATTGAGAGTCACCTCTGACTTGCAGGATGACAGAATATCTGTCATGTCCCCGGTTGTTCTCTATCTTCAGGTAGTAATGGCGAGAGTCAGCAGTATCTGCCTGGGAAATACGAAGTTTAGCTTCGTAGCAATCTTGACGTTGGAGCTGTAAGCATATTTAAAATAATTATGCAATCCTCATTAGAACCTTAGGATTGTGGGCATAAAAAAAATTCCTGTAAACTCGACAATATTGTTTTACACACTCATAAGGCTCCAACTCAAGCCCGCCAGTCATTTCTTAATTTCTCATCCCATAAAAGCACAATTCACGTTCCCGATAGCTTAAAGCTAGTGTCAGACTGAAAATACTGCTCGCTCCACACGGGATAAACCACCCGGAAGAGGCTCGTATACGCGCATTAATTCACACCTACACAATACAGAGGAAAGGAATCCTAAATTGTGGTTTTAAGAACCACAAATTTGTTAACATGAGTTTTTATTTCTGGTCTGTCATGGAATTACTAATGAAGCTTTGATGATGCAATTTTGTACAGCTGTACAACGAATATGACACAAAAAGTGCTTTGCATGCATTTTTACTTTCTTACATGCTTGAGTACCATTTGAATATATCGAGAAACTTTTGGAACTTGATTCGAATTTGGTAGATTAACTATTTTCTAAGCGCATAATTACTAAAAATGTAATCCTACATCCTGAAATATTACGTAGGAAATACAGTGTAGTAAGAATACATACTATCCATAGTTGAACTACTAGCAACGTGTGCTCCAGAAACAATAAAAAAGTCAACCACGGACTGCATGTGCAGCAAAAATGACAGGAAAAAAAACTTTATCTAGTTTTATTACACTTGTAAACTGCTGACATTTCCTGAGCAGAATAATAATAACACCCCTGAAATTCAATTTGATTTATTTTATATTCTCCTGTTCCATGACTTGGGCCATAAGTGAATTACCAGAGTTCATTTTGCCATTCACTATCACTATACACTACACCACAATATGCAAGCACTCAACAAACCGAAACCCTATAGGCTTTCAGCACTAACGCCAGCGTCATTACATACTTGTATCTATTACTAAGCAGAACGTGGTTGGTGGGGTCGCGTTGAAGGTAAAATAACCCTTATTACTGGACATAATAGGACAATAATTGAGAGGTATAGGTACAAGATACCAACTACTAGGTAGATATTTTCTTCTGGTCCAATTCTGAACAATAAGATGTTCACAACATAATGCCTAGAACATTACACGAATGAATTTTTTACTCCTTGTATTAAGATATAATACATACCCGTGTGTAGACGTAAAATTGTATCAGAAACCATTACGTGGTAGAATGTGCAAGCACTGTAAATCACAATATGGCTACAAGATAAATTATACACAAGTTGCATCCCGTATCACATACTAACACTTACCCTCCTGCATCTCATAAAAACATTCATGGAATTATTACACTCCCCCAGTTGATAGGTATACCTGTATAATGTACATGTAAGTACATTCTTGTGCACGTAAATACTTACAGACATACACACATAAAATTATTACGAGCACACCGAAACCGGAGGAGAGGTAAGCAAAAGAAATCATAGCAAACCACCCAACAACATAATCTTTTACTTCTTTCCATCACAAGAATCACACAAATTATATGGAAAACCCAGGTTACTAGATTCCTTTTAGAAAAATTGTTACGTTTTTTTATCCCAAGTGTATTATAAATGCGAAGGTTTCAGCTAGACCGTGTGTTGCTTTACCACTGTGACTGGCATGCACACTTACGCCTCCCCAGTAATCACGTTCTTCTATTTCATACCTTTTAAGCCGTTTGTATTACAAATTACACGTACGTAATACACTCATGTACAGTCCTTACTACCGCTGGACTGCAAGGAGGAACAACTGTTGTTTTAAGTAAAATTTAATGTGAGCAAAACATGGAATATCGCTTGGCTGAATAGTCACACTGGGAGAAGCCTCGAAGAGAAGAAAGCATCATACAGTCTCCAAGTCTTATGTCCACGTTTTAAGTAAGTGGATGAAAGTGGCCATAAATTTCTATAATTTGTCACTGGACATGAGGAGTGGTTTGCAAATGGAATTGAGTCGAGTGGAACTACACTCATGGGATTATATTCAAATCGTTTCGTCTAATCTTCTTTTTGTAGTCGTAAATGCCTTATAGTGAGTTGTGTACATCTTATGTGTACTTGTATAGTGTAGTGAATGATCTCATACACACGCGGATTTAACGAGCATTTGTACATACAATCTCTCAAGAAAAATGCAAAAGAACAATAACACTACAATGGCTTCAACACTAGTACTTATCACATCCAAATTCCCTTTTAAACTTCAAGCTCCAGTCACTTAATCGCTTTTTCTTTGCCACACACGAAAAGTAGAGTTGTTGCTGGGCTCACATTGCAATTCCTTGTTTAGCAAGGCGCTTACGTAAGCTCATCAAAGCAAAAAAAATACCCAAAATCCTCCTAGATATCTTAACGAAAGAACCAGCTGATGCGAGGAGCTTTCACGTGTGTATAAACTACAAACAAATTAAATTATTATGGGTTGTTTTTATTACAAAAACGCTGGTTTCACCTGAATTCAATGTAACATTCAACTTCCGACGCTCCAATATTATTTTATATACTTACAGGATATAAAAGCTACCAAATATAGCTATCCTGATATACCAGGCTTAAATTAAGCAGTTCTATTTTCTGGGAAATGGTACACCGACTCTCTTCCCTCAACTTCATTTTCACCAATAAAAAAGACAAGGATATATTCTTCCGTGTATAGATCGACATCACAGAATGAAATAAAAACCTAGAGCACTATCCTCCTCACGTACTTATGGTTTTGTTGGATCGATCGTTTATTCTACCCGAATTTCAAGAGTAATTTCAAGTGGAGAATTTTTCCAGCCGAAAAGACAGGGAAGAATACCAATAGGAGGACTTGACATTACTATACCAACTATAGGAGAAGGCCTATAAAGACAGATTGTACATAGTACAAGGGAAATGTATGCTATGTATATATTCTTTTCACCAACAGATTAAATGCCCTTCGACAATAAAACCAATGTTCAATGTACTTCACTTCGACGAACTTATACATATTTACATATAGGTACTGTAAATGCAGAAACTAGCATTCAAAAGCTCTGTACAATGGTGAAGCTATGGAACCTTATACAAGGAAAATAATATATGAAAAGAACATTACAATAACCATAGGTGCATATAAGGTTGGTATTTATGGAAAATAAATAAGGCATGATAAACGCGAAGGCAATATGCTGGTTCAGGATATTATCATAAGAGTGACAAAAGGGTTGACTGGGTTGTAAAGTCTCTTGTACGAATAAGAGCACCTTTCTATATAAAAACTCAAATAGTAGGAGCATTAGGACTCTTTCACCAAACGAAGAAGAAGTGTGTGTGCGGCATGAAGATAAGAGATAAAGATAGTGACACAGATACGCTTGAGGTTACTTTTTTTAAATGTATGCGTAGATACGTACAATTTTCAATAGCCTAACACGTGCTAGTATGTAAACACAATGTTTTTGAGACTATAGCTATATTAAAGAATATCGAGAATGACTTAGAGTTAAGATTCTCTCTGTTTGAGTCTCCTCTATATTTACCTATTGTACCATATTGGTATATGAGAAGTTGAACAGAGAATTAAATAGAAAAGGAGAGAGAGAGAAAAGGGAAAAAATCGGGAGAGAGAAGGATTTATAGGTAAATTTTTCTACGTACATGTGTGCTCAGAGGTAGCCACAAGATAGAGAATAGTTTGGCACACGCGACTCCCCATAAATTACCATTACTCGCCTCTGATTCCCCTTCGACTTGCTGTAGCAGGAATAGTAAAGTGCCCGTTGACACAGCACAGGAGCCGTTCTCCTCCTTACTCTCGGAAAAACATCCATCTTTCCAATACTTTACATTGCATCTTGTTTACGTAAGGCAGGATCTGAAGATACGTCACATCCTTACCAAGAATTACCATACGCTACTTACATGTACTATAAAATATAATAACTATAAGTATAAGTACATGCAGATATTGTTGTAGGTAATACAAAGATGCATTATAGTAGCACAGAGAGGAGGAAAACAGAAAATGAACACAAAAAAAATTTCAAGCACTGTTATAACCACTTTGAAAACGGATTGGACAAACTTCCTCTCCCGCATAACATGCTCTATCGCTTTTTGCGTTCTCCTCTTTTTAGGAGGCAAAACTCTTATATGAAACACTTGATCACTTATACAAAAGCTTAAGTCTATTGCGGAGGTATAAGCAAAATTCTAATATCCTTTTATTCTCAAATCCATGCATAACCCCTTGAACTCCTTCCATATATTTTACCACAAAAAAACAAATACTTCCTAGTTCGTCATTTGTCATTCCAACTTGTTTTCTCTTTGAATGTTCCATGGAATAAAAGTTTGAAATCTATTCCACAAGTCTATTTCCAGCCGACTGTCATGCGGAAACAATAACCAGGAAATGAATACACAAATAATTTAAGGTTTCATTTAATTTTCCTTGAAAACAATTTGTACTCAGTCCACACTGATTACTTCTCCTAAAGTTTAGTCAAGTGTAAGCATTAGACGAAAAAAAGTTAATGAAAAAAATTTCAAAAGCCATACAAACTAGTTTGTATTTATATTTTCCAAATATTCGGTTTCAATTATCAAACTAGCGGTTCATAATGTGGAAAATACTTTGTGTCGTGCTTCTCATCGCTGTGTCGGTGTCATTTGCAGATGAGTGGGACGACGAGGAGCATCATTTGAGTTCGGTAAGTATAGATTATAATTTATTTACATACTCGATTATAGTTTGAGTATAAATAATTTCTATGTACGTTTGAGTAAAATTTGTAAGGAGCAATTGAAAATAACTTGGTAAACTACTAAAATAGGATGAAGTGGAAGCACAGCTGACTGGTCAAACAGTGAATGCAGTACGAGAAAAGTGGAGAGCCATAGAGAGCCCACCTTCCGATGATGCCATTCCAAAGGAAGAGTTGGACCAGATAGCAGCAATAAGAAAAAAAATTCAGGATTAATTTTGCCAAGGGGAGAACATTCTTCTTGAAAAGTTTTCAACATCATTCCTCCACCTAAATCCACCAATGTTACATCCATACTTCTTATTCATGATTGCTGACCACTCTCAAAGTTTCTGGAAAGTGCTGAGTTACTTGATTGATTGTGTTACCTTACTAGTTTCCCATTCGACACACACGTTTCTGCAAGACTATCAACATGAACTATGTAGTAAATTCGACCTGTAGTATATTGATTACTTTCTAGTATGTAAAATATGCTTTCTTAGAAATTGCATGTAGTTAGTACAAAAGCTCTGCCAATTTTTCCTCCCATTTTCTTTTCCTCACTATCTTTCACTAAATAAATCTTTCCTCCCTTTCAAACACACATATACATTGTATAAAAGGTATAAGTTAGAGAACAGCTCTGAATACTAACACAAAGCAATAAATAAATCTTTTTCAACAAACTTGAGACAAGATACAATTTTATTCGAAAAGACAATGTAAAACTCAAGCTGAAGTGTTATTCTGTTTCCATCTGGAACGTTATCTGTTATATAAGGTATATACTATACCACTTCCTTTGATCATTTTAAGTCTGGAAGCTTCTCTGGTCGCACTTGACAACAAATGTGCCTTGAAAATAACTGAAAACAATATTTATTGTGACTATTCATACATGATACTTTCTCCCATCTACTACAATTGTCATTAATTTTTTGACTCTGTGTCTGTAATGCATGTTTTATATATCTAAGTAAACTTTTGAACGAGTACAAAAATATCACTGCCTGTCCTTACCAATACTACATTCAGCGTGGAGTATCAATAGATTCAAGTTGGAGGTTTGCTGAAATACATGTGAACACATCTGTATCTATTTTCACTCATACTATGCAATAACAAGAAGAAAATGTTGGTATTTATTCCATGCTCCACTATTTTGCTACATGAATGAAATATCTGTGGAGGGAAAGTCTACAGAGGAACTGAGTTAGAAACTAAAGAGCTTCAATAGCAAACACGGGAATGAAGCTCTTTCGAGAAGATGTTCAATGGGGCGCGTAGTGAATTTTGCCATGAAATTCGGAAAAATTCACAGATCAGTTGTCAGGGGTGGACTACATACTTTTGGATTTCATCACTTGATTATGACAGGACTTCTGACTTCTCCATAGTCAGTTCGGTACATGGTATGTAGTTTCATTTCCCCCCTATGACACTGCTCTCTATTCATTATAACACACACTCACATATCAGCTTTCTACGTATCTCTGTAGACGAGCGGAAGGCATCATCCGATCAATTCTGGAGTAACTGGTTGAGTTGAACGCTCAATCAATCTATTGAATACAAGTATATTTTCACTGCCTTGTGAACAAATCTGTGAGCAACTGATGCGCACGGATTTCTTCAACTTCAATATATACCATTCTTGAAGTCGTAGTGCCCGATTGTCCAAAGTATTGACACAGAGAGAGAAGACTGTCAATAGTCCAGGCTGTTGTTGTATCAACGCTTCGGTTTAATAAATCCAGCCGAAGGAGTACTGAATACCACACAGAGATACACTTTATATCTGGGCATAACTTGTAGACAATGCGTAAAATGAAATAGTATGGGAAAGACAGAGAAAGCAAGATTTCAAAGTCCAGAGAGTCACAGCAGTAGACTCCGCAGCAGTGACATCAAAGAGAAGAAACCAAGTTTGTGGAAAATATATCATCTGGTCCATCTTTTGCCATCCTCATTTCATGAAGAAGCAATATCTATATTATATTGCTAGATATAGATGGAATATGAAATACATGAAGTCGACTGGACCATGATGTTCTATGCTATAGGGCCCACATATAAGCCTTATACTTAGGTATACATACTTAAATGTTTATAAACACGTATGTATGAAGGTAGGAAGTAGTAAATCTTTGCACCACTGTGTAAAGGAGTGCGTAAAGGAGAAACCCAACACACAACTACAACGTCTTATATGAAACTACAATGTACACAAGTAGTCGGGGGTAGTCAAGCATAGAGTACAATGTTCAAAAAGCCCTTGAAGGGCAAAACTACTTTGGACATGTCATAAATTTGAGAAATTTCATACTTTCCATGGCTTTATCAGTCCAGTATATTTGCAATGGTATGACTGAAAAATCACGTGCTTCTCAACATTATTATTAATGGCTGTGAACAACTACACTATTTCTATAACCAGTCAAGCACGCATACAAATTCGTTTTTTCTCACACAAAAATATCTATCAGCATAAAACCATCCCTCCTGCAATAATGCCATTTGTGTGTAGTATGAGTATAGGTAGGTACGTGGGTTCCACAAAGCAAATCTTTTTTTTACAATACATCGCAATAATAAGAAATGACTGGTGGGCGTTGATGTTGGAGACAAACGTTGTTGAAATGTTCGCAGGTATAACTATATTAGCTATACAGTTACCCTCAGTTGTATTTGTCGAAGTGATAATAATGACAATACGGGGAAGAACCGTAACTAGAGAAGAGAGAAAAACAACACAACATTATATTATTACTATACCTTGGTTATTCCTTCAGCCACGAAGCGTCCCATTTTGTATCCAGATTCAAGTTGATTTGATCCCCACTCCCACATTGCTTTAGTGGGTTCAGGATTCGAACAAAACATCACACTCAGGGCTGCATCACTTCCCTTCTCAACCGCTACTTCCCGCTCCACGGAATGGCGTAAGACTTGCGGTGCTCCTGGTAAATTAAGGAAAACCAAACCTCAATATTAACACATTAGATTCAGCACGAGTTTATCATGATTAAAAGAAGCCCACAGCTTATAAGTAAGTAAGTACATATAAGTATTAACACACCCTCCCCAGCTTCTTAATTTGATTCCCGCATTTTATTTGAATAAATTAGGATTGTGCACTAAGCGTGAATAATTAAGACAAGGACTTTCTTGCAATGAGGCTACATGTATATTATGTATAAGTAAGTACAATTTTTGACACACAGTGCCATTTCCAGAGATACCATAGTTGTGCATAAGTACAGATAGATACGTAAGACCGTAATACATATTATAAAACAAGTCTATCCCGGCGCATGTCTCCAGACATTTGGTATTAAAGAATTATCAGGATGACACTACTCCTAAATCTTTGGTATTTCCTGTCAGCAAGTTACTGATTCAGCATTACTTAAACCCTGTCAGACCTTACGAGTGTCAACTTAGGATTCCCGTCAATAGAACTCTGTTGAAAGCAAAAATAACATTTTGACAGATGAACCAACTCAGAGTTCGGTGCTATGTATGAAGTCATTCGAAACCGATAGTAACTCATTACTACTACCATTACATACCCTTGCATCCGAAGCTTCCGTAGGGTGTTTTATGTCAGAAGAGAAGGGCGGGAGAGAGAGAGAGAGAGAAGATGGAAAATAGCACAAAGTTTATATACTTTCATTTGATAAATTCTCTCTGAACTTCTTACATGTCTTTCGTCTCTGCTACATTTCATCTTCAAGTGTTTAGGCTCTACTACTATGTACAATTTAAAATCACCTTTTATATGCACGATCATCTTTGCATGGAGAAAAAGACAAGCTTTAATGTCAAATAATATCATTAACTTGAAGAACTGAATATGAAACAATTACAACAAAGCGGCAAAGTTTCAAAGGCATATATGTAGAGCATTTAACTTGAATACGGATACGCGGACGTTACTCTACAACATCTGTTTCGTGTATAGATGGGTTTACCGCTACTGTAATATTCATTATTTAAGAATGCTGCAGTATGCATAACGAAAAGAATTCATGATTATGTGTACGCATAAATTTTGAAAGTAAACATAATCATTTTTTCATGCCATAAAAATATACTTACACAGCAGCAAGGCACACGCCAGTCTTCATACACAATTATGTACTACAAACTCACATGAAACTTAATATTATAGCATTGACGCAGGGACATAAAACGTCCGCACAGGATGTGCATCTCCCACACAACCGGCATACCATGTCAATACACCCCGGTGTACATAGGTATACTTACCCAAGACTCGGCATACCATACGCGTAAATACGCGCATACCATGTAAGCACGGAATTTCTCGTCCTTATTAAAGAAAGTAGAGTTAAAATGGGCTGTACTTTGTCTCTGGGTGAGAACAGATAAAAGTATTTAAAATACATGAAGATTCATGAGCAGGGCCTTATTAGAGGATTCACAAGAAGCGCAACAGAAAGCATAAAAGTAGGATGAGTTATTTCAAGTCTATCTTTCTTTGATATTATTAGCTTGTATCATTTGGTCTCGTAATGATCACCCTCCAACTTTACTTCCACAGATGGATCTTTCACAGTGTTCAGTTATGCTTCATGGAAATAGTAATACCCATAAGTATAGAAAGTTTTTTCTTTTAATAACTACACTATATATAGTGTCTCCAGTAAATGATGCATGCACAATATGATTCCCAATGTATTCGACAAACATATTTTCCTATATATAAGTAAGTACAGTTCCAATGATTATGCTCGACTCCTCACATGTCTCCCGTAACTCTCACACTACGCCTAGTTGGTCTTGACATGAGAAGTTATATCCGGTTTTCGACACTTACAAAAATCTTCTTGCCACATGAACTGAAGCGCCGTATGTTAGTACCATTTAGTGTCGGCCCAAAAAAAATGTTAGGACTCAACTCACAAAAAATATTCGAGATTGTACTATACACTCCACATCACTATGCCACACTCGTTAAGAAAATCTTTCTCAGGATCTTCCAGTATCTCTTCTCCAAGTACTATTCCACATGAAATTTCTTACAAAAATAGATGAATATTTACCTCATTGGTAGATATATGCACAGATACTTAAAGAAAAAATTAAATCCACTTACGCACACATACTTCTAAAACACAAAGATTAATTCAAGCATGTCATACCCTATGGGCAAATGAAAGGAGGCTGAATGCCTGATTTCCTAGTAACAACTTCAAAAATAATAAATGAATGTGACTACAAGCTTCGAATACAAATTTGAATTTATGGCTATAGACAGCTACCATACAGCACTTTTTATGAATTCGGATATGGGATCCAGATGTGGATTAGAGACCATTAGATGCGACATTATAAACTCATGACGAACCTTGATTTTCAAACTTTACCATACAAACAAACTTGCCAGGATATTATCCTAAACTTTACACGTTGTCTTAGGTTATTAATTATTACTCCTCGCTGCACTGGTGTGCATCACAATTTGAGGCATCACAAAACTTGATCCAATAATACAGTCGCATACCTATACATTTTATACTGCAAATGTGTTTACAATTTAAAGCATACAAATTGTTACAGTAGGAATTAATTAACGCTATGGCAAACGCGGGGAGTTTATACATCAAATAATCAATACGGAAGATTGTTTTTAAGAATGTTCTACTACTTAATGATTGGGAGGCTTTGAACAACTTATTTGTATCTCGGCACACACGCCTGTGGAACAGCAGAGATATAAACAAAACACTCATCATGAGCACTGAAGAGTAAGCAAAGAGGCGAGAAAAACAAAGATAATCCTCAACAAGTTCCCCATAGCACTTACTCCTCTTCTGCCTTTCACGTAAATGCACCCACGTGTTCAGCATTTAAACTTCCCTCTCAATAATCTGTATAATCCAGAGACCTTTTACCGAATTAAGAAAGACTGGAGTTCCTTGGTGATTCCAGCATCGTAATTCCATTTGAACACGAACCCATACTACTGAAAGTAATCAAAACTGTGGAGAGTCAGTTCTCTGAGTTTGAGACCACTTCTTAAGTAACGTTTAGTTTCGATCCACACTGCAAGAGAGAAGTGAAAGCTCGGCAAAGTAGACGATTTACTACTCTCGAACATGTAATTACGTACATAGCGCAGGCTTGTAAATCGTACATTCCGTAACAATTAGGACACCGTGATGTTAGCAAACTTCTAGAACAAGTAACTAAAGTAGTAACAAGTAGTAAGTAACGGTTGTTACTGTCAATACAAATATTAATATTAAAAGATTAGCAGAAGTTAATCACTCCGTGGTTGACACACACTATGACAACCATAAAAAAACTGAAGATAGATATCTGCAGATACCTACAGAAAAAGTATTGAGCCAAGAATCGCTGTCAGAACTATAGCTATGTACATTTCTGACCGTGAGCAAAACTTTTGAATGCCATCTCTAAGAAGGATCAACTGCAGCAAAAATCTATCAACGCAAAAAAAATCTGTCCTACCCAAATAGCCCAAAACTGACAGGAAAAACTATGAATGCACATCGAAGTACACTGTTGTTGAATAAAATCATGAAATATGGTACACAGATTCAATCTATTCAAACGTCAATTATATCAGATTGTACCAATGTGAAAGATATTCTACATGTCGTACAAGCTGAATAGAAATGAAAACAGTAAAAATTCGATATACTTATACAATATCTGCAATACTTGCAATAATACATTGAACCCCCCTGTATGCATATGTGTATAGGTATGTAACATGAGGAATATAGGGAATGATATATCGTTCCGAACATGGGGTGAACGGACAAGAAGAGAGCACAGAGTTTGAAAGATTGCTTTTCTTCCATAGCTTGATCAGAGGCTACTTGCCAGTGTTATACTTGACTTTCTCGTCCCATCACAACCGCCAACTTCCTATCTAGTATTACTCCAGACGCGGAGAGACACGGAAAAGAGCCTTATATATAGTGTAATCAGAGCCTTGGAGGGTTAGTTGTTGTTATTGTTGTATGAGCCATAGCACTAAGTCCTGTAGATTTTCTAAACAACGGGATCCTTAAAATGTGTACGGAGAGGAGAGGGAATGAATTCCCATCCCGTGTTGTCGTATCATAATACTTGACTGTACATATTATTGCCTAGTTTTGAGGCAAAATCTTGGCCCACGGCTCCTATTCTTTCTCTCTCTCTCTCTCTTGCTTCCCTTTCTCTTCCAATCTCCTTTCAGTTTTCGTCTTTCTGTCGAAAGTTGTGGAAAAATCCAAACTAGGCTCCTTGTCTCTCTCTCTGTTCGCCTATCATTTCGTACTACATGGTCGGGCAATGTTCTCTGATGAGGATGACAGCACGGACACAAGTTTGCTTTTCCAATTGTCTCCAGCTCACGGTTCGCGACCCTCCTTCCATTTCAAAAAGTTTTCACAACTGTCTTCCTCGTCCTTTCCCCATTCTTCAGTCTCCTTCTTCTTGTTCTTTATAACAACGACTAACTCTGGCCTCGTCCAAGTACAAATAACCATAAACAAACAGTTTGTAAACGGAGGAACTGCACCGTCACTATGTCCCTATGTAAGCAAGGATACCCTCTTCTCAACAATACTTGAGTTAGGAAACAAGCAGCAAATACTTAAGTTCCTGACACAACTGCCCTTGTCATTCTCTACATACAACCCTCCCTTTGCTAAAAGCATATTTATTCATCTCTAACTCTACAAAAGATCCTTGTCATATAAGCTACAAATGCGCCATGGATATTTTTCAAAATAAACATGAATCTCCTGTGTATTTTCTATGAGAAATTCTACCAGGATTTTATATAGCCTTCTATAACAACTTGAATTCAATTAAACCCTTGAAACTGAAGCCTTATATCGTTTCCAGAAAACAAAACCACAGTGAAAATTACAATCAACACTTTGTAGTCTGCAGCAATCTAGACGTCCTATTGCTTCTATAAGCCACATGAAATCCTCTAGTTCCCAATATCAATTTTTGATCCTAACAATAAACTCAAAACCAAATAAAAACAATGGAATTATATATTCAAAAGAGATTTTGAGCAGCAGCTGGGAAAAGCGATTTCAATATTTACAACAATCTACTCCTTTCTATGTTTACATTAGATGAATGAAACTAGATCCAAAAGGGTCTTAAGTTTCTTCCTTTATACTTCAAAACTCCTCTTTTCAAACCTCTCCAGTTCAAAAAGATCTGGATTATTGTCAACACAAATACAAACATACATGCCTGTACTTTTTATAATACTCATACCAATCAGAAAGTTGAAGGCCAAACATATGCAGTCAGTATTCAAGTATAGACAGGTAATACTTCGCAAATCAAACTAATATTCCTCGGCAAGAGAGAGGTATTTGTTCATGAACAGCCGTTAAATCAAAAGCCACTGAAACTCGAGCGGAGCGTATAAGGACTGTACACTTCAAACGAGAATTTAGAATGTATTGCCTGACATCCTATGAAAACTACAGGCACGTGCATAAGCAAATGTTTATCTGCGTCCTGATATTTAACTTAGAAGATATAGATAAAAACAAATATGATAGTTAGAAAGACACGTGTGACTCTGAAGTATCCCTATGTACAGCCACAGTAAACGATACATACACATATCTATTATAGCTTTATAACTATAGGCACTTGTGACATTTACACGAAAATGCTCATGCCTTCAAGGAGCTTATTTGAGGGCTCGATCAATATTTATTAAACTTTTGAATTCCTAGGCAGTCACAGTGGAGAAAGCGACACAAAAATCTCGGGAAATTAATCTAGGAAAATAAACTGAGTTTTTGAGAGCATGAAGCTGTACTTAAAGGCGAGAGCCCAGAAGTTGCTGTATCTTATGAAATATTAAATTTTTCACAATACGTACTTAATATGATTTAGGAAGTTCGCAGCATACGAAACCTTCCCGTGTGCATTATACTTACATATAGTGCGCATAATTCCAAAAAAGAATATTCCTCCGAGAGATCGAGCAATGATGGAGTAGAGTTAAGGAGCAGCACACGTCCCTGTTCATTTTCAATTCCTTTGATATTTTATTTTTTTGCACGGTTTTGTACTACTACTGCCACAAGAAAAGGAGTTGCTACGGAAAAGAGTAATAGCATCCTTCCTCTTTTCGCTCCATAATAATTCTCTTCAGTAATTGAACATCATTATAAAAAAAATTGCAATCCTTCAAAAGGATGTAATGCTATAAGTACAGTGTTTACGAGTGTAAGTTGGAATCTTCACGATGAATGACCACGCGGAAGAAACTAGAGGAAAAGAAGGACTTTCTTTTCAATTTCTATACTACCAGCATTTATATTCTTTGAATGTTTACATGCACATACGTGCTCTAGTGATCTTCAGGGACTAACGCAGAGAGAATATATAAGATATATTCACATATTCACGTGATCACAAGTACTTTCTCCTCCAAGACTCTTATGCACATATGTGAAAATAATGGGTCAAAACGCTTTGGAGACTTTAACACACTAATCCTTTCGGGGAGCCTATATAGCTTAACAATGTACATGGTACTCGAAGAGATCACAAGAAGCACAATGGATTTTATTCTATCTGCCATGCCACATTACAATAAAGGCAGTCAGAGAGAGAGAGAGAGAGTAGAGTGAGTGAGTGAAAAGGACGTACTTTAGGGAGAGGAAAATTCTTTTTCTTTCTTCTTCACTTTAGCAACAATCTGTCAGGAAAAAAGATGAGACCAAAGAAGTGTATACACTACTACAAAAGTTTATACCGACTGGGAAATAATGAGGTCAAAAGCATTCAAGCCCTTTCAACGACGTCCATTTAACGATGACAAGAAAAGAAATCTGGAAAAATTATCAAATTATTCACGACTGGAGTGATTTTCTACAAGTGAAAATCAGGCGGTGAAAAAATAAGCAAACTTGCTTTGAATGCAAGTTGAACATTCTTTAAAACAATTAAAAGAGCCGGAAATCAATTATACAAAGGAAATTTGCACGCTAGAGTTACTACCAGGTAAGGTTTGGTTCAAATTATTCACATTTTTCATTAAAATACACTTGTATTATTAATCCAAGTATCTACTATAACGGAATCATTGTTTGATCAAAATGCTAAATTGTTCAATCAAATGGAGCTAGCTGACAAAGAAGAATTGAGATTGAAATAATGCCTCTTTTTTATTGCAATTTGCAATTACAGCAATAATCTTTTGGTTTATATACTAACCGAAGGGAGCATCGCTCTCCGAAGTTTCACTTCAAAGACGATGAAAAGAAGTTAGTCAGAGATTGCATTTTTTCGAATTAATTCGATAGAAAAGCTTCATCATCCTTACAGAGAACACACGGAAAGACGCTGCAGACAGCTTATAGAGAATTATGTTAGGTTATAGTCTAATCACATCTAAGTGCTCGTGGTCTACTAGCACTCCTGTATATAGGCGTACATGTATCTCTTCAGTGTGTGGGGTTTAGCGAACAATCCTTAATAAGAGAGCAATACAACAGCTTCCTTATCTAATGAAATCGGTACTAATACCCCCAGCAAGAACCGAGGGGCTCCTCTGCACAACCACAAAGCCATACAGATGAATGAGCTCGTGATATAAGTATACAATGAACGTGTGGAGGAGAAAAGCCACATGAGTAGTCAGAATCAAGTGCACGTGCCAAGCAAAACCTACAAATCAGTGACCGAGTGACCAGTAACGAGCCAAGCATCGTTTCATGTTCATGTCCACACTCGGCTTGTCAACTAAATGGTAGGAACGACTTTTTTCACCTATATTGACAACCTTTATAGGCCATTAATTTCACTTTCAATCCTGGATCAATACTTCTCCTATAGATTCAATCAACAAGACGACCAGTAGTCGTCGAACAACTAAAACTAGAATTTACGCCATCCACATATTTCAATCTCCAAGTCCATTACTACCAACCTTGAGAGAACTTTTCCAGTATAAACGCACAAAATACTCGTTTAGTAACTCCGATCTTGTGCACGAACCAACAAGGTCATATCTCCTTTAAGAAACACAGTGTCATTTTAACCAGCACCATAGTGTGTAATATTGCATCTTTACACTTGCAGTATTTTACTCGCCGCAATAAATGACAGTTGTTGTTAGCAAGAGGTATAATAGGGTAAGGGCACATCAAAAGATGAAGGGAATCCAACGAAGTGCTTCCGATCTGGAGATATAGTGCACAAATTCGTATGTATGTAAACATGTAGCTACAAGTTTACTCACCTATAAATACATATCATACAAGTATCAAGAGAGTGATAGTGTTTTCGCCAAGTGCAAGTTCAGTGCAAGAAAATATAGCCCCAACATTAGGTAATGATGCAAGGTTGCCGGAAAATGCCATTAATATTGGTACTGTATGGATAAAATGATTTCCTTTCCTGAGCAAAGGCCTACACAAAGGCGGATAGTAAATGGCATGAAACTTGATTATGCTCCTAATGCAATTTACCTCGGGAATAAATAAGGAACGTGAATTCATCCTTGGTATATAGCTTGCGTTTTATCCGCTAAAATGTCGTTTTCTCTCCATTACTTATACCTGTATACTTTCCATCCAACCAGCATCATCTCAACGCTTCAGCTACTCTCTTTCTTTCTCCACTATAATCCGAACAAGGGCTTTACCCGCACACATTTTAACTTTAAAATCCACCCACCTCCATGGAGATTCACCTTCCGTTATTAGTTATACAAGATACGTATTATAAATAGACAAAACTCTCCACGTCTTCCATGGAATATATATGAAGGGATTTACAAGTCCCACAGGAATATTATTATTCAACTGCAATAAGTCACGCCTTGCTTATGTAGATTACTAGAATTCAACAAGAGAAGAAACATGTAAGTACATGCAAACTTGTAAGGTTTAAGTCCATCCTTATGGTTCCTGTACTCTCATTCCGAGAAGAAAGGGCCAATAAAACCCCTATCATAATTACATTTCCTCCATATACTTATACTGCCACCCTCATCCTTGTTCATCACTTGGGAACGTACACTATTAGCTTTACAATGCTTTAGAAACAGCACAACAGTTGAAGTTTTCATATCCATACCTTCCTACATAATTATTATTAGTAAATATGTCACTTCATCAAGTCGAAAATTCTAACCCATGATTTAGTTTGCGTTTCCATGGGCAATTATTCAACTAAAAACAGACTTTCTATTACAGCTGCTGTAACGGGAGACTCTACTGCTTATCCTATTTAACTTGTTTTGAGTCTACAAATGTCCGAAATGTTTTTCAAGTTTTGATATTCATGAGTCCCTTAGCCTTTAGATACATCACAGCCGGACTTTTTAAAACTATTTGTAGTACGAGAAACATTTAATGGTTAGTTTGAAATATTGCCCAAACACGAGGTAGTCATGAGTTTTGTTTTCATTTCTGCTCAGTAAAATAAGAGCTGAAAAAGACCGAAATATCCTTCACCTAGATTTTTGCTGTGCAAAATGTAATTCGATACTCCGGGAACTACAGTAATGAAAATGTCAACAAAAATATCCGGTTCAGGGAAAGGAAAGAAAAACATGATTACATATAAGTATAGTAGTACGTGCATATGTATTGAGACTCAAGGTATACCTTGAAGGTTTCAGCTGTCAAATCATGCCATTTAACCCAGTTGAGAAATGAATGCAGTTTTCTCTTTCTCTTGTACTTTCTATGGACATCAAACTGAATTTAAGCCCGTAGAAAACCTTGCAATTTCAAATAACCTGCATTTCTTACTCTCTGTTATCTGTACTCACAATCAGCCAGCCAGTATAGTAATTGCATTTGCACGGAATAATATGAGTATAATGACGTTAGACGAACATCTTCCATTGTGCAAGCATATTATGAATATATTAAAGTACTCGTGTGCATGAAGTAAATGAATGGAATAGACAAGTTGAAAAAAGCCAGACCCTGGCTAAATGGCATATTTACACACGAATTTCACAAGCAGAGTATTGCACTCCACACTTCATGTAGACTTTTAAGTACGGCATAGATATGAGTAAGTACACTGCGTAAAAGTGCACTTTACAAAGAACATAACAGCTCTTCACTTTCCAAAAGATCGTTTCAGCAATGTGGGCAGGCACGTTTACTTTCCATATCCATTCCCCTTTTGCTACCTCAATATGATTTTCGTGAAATTAAGTTTTTCTCAGGAGCACACTTTGAACGATTTTGCTGCTATCTGAGTTCCCAAGTTTGTCTTGTAATTTCCTCCTTTCCCCCCTCTCGCTCCGAAGAATGAGAAGTAGTCTTGTGTGAGGAAAGGAAGCGTGGGAATATTTGTACTTTACTTAAATGTACTTGCAAATGCATGTTTCTTCATGTTATTAACTTCAACAACGTCATTTAAACTGCCGTATATCCCTCCGCAAAAAGGATTTCTGTTCTCGACTTACCTGTCCAATACACGTGTTCTTTCTACCATTGCTATACTTTTCATCCAGATGAACAACTGAGGGTTTCCCACAGAGAAACAGCTGCCTACCTTTGATGATTAGTGGCTACAAAATAACTAAATTCACTTATTAGCAAGTAACTCTTGAAGTTACAGAAACAATAGTACAGAAACATAGCGAACGCATGATGCTAAAAGCTGTGTACTACTTGCTCCTAAAACATTTAATCTTTTATTAAAATCTTCATGTACAAATGTGTTTGCTGTTGAATAATAAATTGACTATTCAAACCCGTTCAACTATAAGTACATCGAACGGCTTTTTTCAAACTGAAGAGAACATTTATCTTTATTTACGCAAAGGCTTGACTGAAATGAGCTAATACTGGAGAAAAAAGATATTTCGTCACACCCTATTTTGTACAGGCAGTGTCATTACCAACAACAAGCCCACATATATGTAGGGTCAAACCAATACTCACCCACACGCTCTACGGGAAATTAAAATACATTTGAGTTTCTCGCGAGAAATATTTAAGGGAAAATGATTTCAAGTTTACACAGAAGCGACTATTACTCAGAGCAAAGTATCTGTTCTGCTGGAACAGCAAACATATCACAGTTGTGAATGGAAGAGTTTTCTATCACCCGACAGTAAAGAGAAAAGTATACCCAATGCGTAAATACTTTTATAAAAACTGTACTCAGATGCTAAGATCAGTACTATAAGTACAGTATGTAGTAGCACAACCCTCTGCTTTTTCATTCAGGATTGTCCGTTCTAAATGGATGCATCAGTCATAGTGCCAGCCCTCGCATATATACTGAAAGTTATCAAATGAAACGAAAGAACTAAACCAATGTATGTACATATTAAGTACCAACGCCGAACTTAATGACTTGAAAGTTCAGATTGCATTATAAGTCGGCAAACATAGGTAATTCTAACCTTCCTTTCCTGTCTAAAAATGAAACTTGCAGGATTAGCTAACTGCAACAACTCTATAGACTTCGCTACTATATTTCTTGTCCATTATATACGCATTTAGAATTCAAGCCTTGCTGCATGTGTTCCTTAACAACATGAACATACATACTCTGATTTAAGATTCCTAATTTTTCATGTTCCATCAACTTTTCTTTCCATCATCATCCGGACGAGATTTTGTGAGAGGGAAAAAAATCCACTACGGCTGAGATATGGAGAAAAATGAAGAAGAAGCGTGGAGGCAAGATTACTTAGAAATAATGAAGACATGCCGGATGTTTAAGTTGAAAGTCTGGCTACTTTGGTACACACCGATGTTCTAATTTTCAATTACACCCGAATATACACCGCCCAGCTGCTGTTCAATTTCACCATCCCTGACGTTCTTAATACTGATAAAACATGGAGGAGATGGAACCTGTGAATTTTTTCCTATCCATGCATGGTCTCAGGAGAGACCCATGTAGGTAGGTGGTATTTCTCAGGTTTATTCTCTCTAATTCCATTTAATTTACGAAATAGATTTTCTGAAGCATCTAATTAAATATTCTAATCGTCGACTGTCATTTATTAGTAAGTTGAGTGTATATTACACTAAAAGATACAAGGAAAAATTATAACTATAAGGATCCCTCGTAAATCTGTTGCTATGGACTTAAAAACTTTAGCACAAAAAAGTGAGTTTATAGTACTGATATGTAATAGGAGGTACTAAAATATGGATATACCTACATAAGTATTCATAATACCGAACCTCACGTAGCCCCACGTATACCTACACATTTTAATCCTTCTTGTAGGTTTTCATAATATTTCCCCTTTTTCCTGTACGAAAATGACAAGACCACACACATATTATTCGCTTTATGAAAATCTCCCACCTTCAACCCTACGTGTCTTTCCTGTGTACTTAAATCTACTCTCACTTCTAGCTTTTCAATGTAATACAGCAAGCAATGGCAAAGCAATTCACATTTCAAGCACATCTTGCTCTGGCTACCGTAGACTTCTGTCTACTTCAAACTGCTTCCTTTAACTCTCTAAAGAGTCATTGTAAACTTTAAGCTCCAACTTGATGATGAACAATATATCTCTTTGGTGTTTTGTGGATACATGAATAAATGTTAAATGCATTTGCGAACGCTTCTTCTCTTCGGATGGGCACAAACACTGCTTTTTCAAGTTTAACAAAAAGGGTTTGTACTATACACGAACCATACAAATAACTGATCTGTTTTTACTTCCAAGAAAATTGAACAGACATGACGAACTAGAATGCACAGTAATGAGTGACAAGAGATGAACCATAGATGGAGAGTTAAAGATTACCAAAGCTGGGGCACAGTGAGAAGACGAGCCAATATAAAATGGTTAATATACGAAATACAGATAGAGCTCCGTGCTTTGAAATCACACGTCTAAACCACACATCAAACTCCGGGGGTTACCATAATAATTTTCCACTGAGACAACTAATATATTAAGTTCATACTTCCAACATACATTCATACAACCACAAATGCTGTAGAGTGGTAAAAGATGGCTCGGGAATTAGGCTCACTATACTTACAGTATACAGAAACACATCTCTATTAAGTCTCCAAGCTAGATACAGTATGTATTAGGTGTATACGTGAAGCTCCCAATGTTTTAGCTACCAGATCTCGACAAAATATTTAAATTAATGCGAGCCTTATAGGGGCATTAGAGCTCTACCCTGCTACCGTTGCCTACGGATCCCTTCCTATCTCTAAATTCATGTAATAGTATCTAAGTATGTATTCTGCATCCTGTAGCGCGGGTGCACCAACCGACCAATTTTCACGTCCAGAATAATAAGGCAAAACCTACATATAATGACAGGACAATTCCATGTTCATCCCCTCCATCACCTTTCTTATCTGTTTCAACTTGTAAAAAAATTTGTAATGAAAGGCAACTCCTTCACACATAACGTGTAAATATTGCCCTTTTTAAGAGCGGACAACCGAACTGTCAGTCTCCTCTCTTCATTATGTTCCCAGTAATTTGAACAAGCTGTACAGAAACACGTCCTTAATCGTTAATAGCCTGAGCATTTAGTTGCACTACCGATAAATAAGGAAACTTGTGCTTGTTATGTTTAAATAAAACCAGTCATTACAATAATAGACAATATTGTTTTCTACATCTCTTTAAAGGCAAAATGACAAGCTTTAGAATGATGTGGGTGTCAGGGAGGACTGCTGCCAAGAACATGAATGACTCAATGCCACTGTGTCATCCATTAACAATATTATTACCGAACAGAAAGTAATCATCCGTGAAAGAACTAGGGATGAACAGCATTTGAGCAACATTAAAATATCACGGGTAGTTAACTTACATTAGTTTTTCTCCGTAGACATCATGCACTGTGCTATCTTCACACATTGAAGAACTTGACCGGGAGGAAATCGAGCGGAGGATTATGATCCTGGGGAAAGATCAGATGACATGAGCTCTGAACTTGTTCATTGGTTAAGAGACCACTCAAGCATGAAAAGAAAACAGGAGCACTTGAAATGCTGCTATTTTCCGATCTTGACAAGCAATACTTAAATTAAGTTATTGGTGTCAATGCACATAGAACTACGGCGTTACTCAACCCTACTTAGTCTCTAAGACATTAAAATTGTTCTTGCAACGATTTCATTCGTACTATTTAACTGCCCCTTTTATGCATAATGAGGGTAGGAAAATCACTGAAAGCATGAAGTGCATAGCACACCGACTATTCAAAGTTTATTTAAAGTGTACAAACAAAAATTTCTTGTGTGATGCAAAGCCCTTGTCGAATGAAGAATGCCAGAATGCCTACACTTACAGAGAAGACACACAGACTTAAGTTCGGCCGAACCAACCGTTATAGTCTTCAGCTCCCGAAACTCGATCTGTTAGTGTGACTTGCTGGTGACATTTTAAGCGCTCACAGGAAAATACATAAATCTCACTGACTGATTATAAGAAAAGCAAGGAGATGACTTCGAAGGGGACACAATGGGGTGTAGACTAAAAGTGGAAGTTAAGTATTGAAGTAACGATGCAATAAAAATCGGGAAGAACAAGAGTTAAACATGGACTTACCCACGACGTTGAGGTCAATTGGTTCACTCAAAGTAGTGCGTTCATTGCCGGAAATAGTATTGGAGGCCTTGCAAATGTACTTTCCCTGGTACTCATAAGTGACATTGTGGATGACAAGCATGTGCTCAGCCCCACGCACGTAGACAGTTTCTTCAGCTGTTGAAGTCTTCTGAAGCCATTGATATGCGGGTGGAGGGTTTCCTTCAGCCTGGCAAACTAGCATTGTCCGATTGTACAGTGCAGCTACCATCGAGCGCTCCGGTCCCACACGCGTTATTTTCGGAGGAACTGCAATTCCCAAATGTCAGACAACAATCCATGTCAATTATTTACTATAGAGCTCCCTTCCCTCCTCGTCTTCTCACCCTTTCAATAACGATCCGTACTACGCCTAGTCTGTTTAAACGTTTACTTAGAACTCTACATTTATTGCTCCGTTCTTAACCAACAGATAAAACTCAGATTACTTTATTTACGACTCTGCTCAAGTATTTTTAGAGAGACTCTTTCCTCTAGAGATACTTACGCGCAAGAGTAAGTTAATGCACCTTAGTACTTTTATACACTAGCAGAATCAAGACAGTACTTGTAAAAATAGTAAAATAAATTATTTTTCTCCTAACTATACTTTTGGAATTTCGTACATTTTTTAAGCACTTCGACACTTGAACTTCTTGTTAGCTTTTCTGAATTACCACAGTCGCGTAAAAAGCTTACAACACTTAAAGAGTCACTGTCAAGTTTAATGGTTCACACGCTTTTGTAGCGGTAAAAAAATTAACAAACGCGAGAAAACTTTTAATTGCTGGTACTTAAAAATAAAAATGAGTCTCTGTAGCATCTGCTCGTAGGGAATAAAATGACTATAAGGGACAGGAGAAGTGTGGATTGGATATTGCTTTATGGGAATGGAATGTTTCGTATTTCTAATGCATTCTTTGTTTGCAATCATACTATCGATGACGGCAGTGAATAAAAGTAAATGGATACATTACATGTTCACTTTGACATGGCGTGAAGTAATTTGACAGGTGGACAAAGGGCTCGTGTTCCTCAATACCATTCATATGCTTATCGGGCTCAATAAGTGTTTGATTCTAAAAAATACATACAGGATGCGCTTGCATTGCTTTCTTTCCCTAAAAAAATACGCCTCAAGCCTTCTTTTCATACATGACAACTTCCTTTCATGTATTTACACTTCACTACAGAGCAGGTTTGGCGCTCCGTTGTTCCTTACTGTCAATAAAAAGAATCAAAAGATTTCTCCGCTGTAGCAATTCCACACTTGTATATCGTAACCTCTACAGGTTTTAATAATTATTGTTCGACTCATCGTACCTATACTACAACAGACGGTTTAATGTTCTCGCTGGTAAAAGACACATTTAGTTAGTATACATAAAACAGCTTTTAATTTGAATCTAAAAATAATAACCATAACTTACATTTAACATCAATTTCGACATTAATGGGCAGCGATGACCCCAGGGGATTCTTAGCCTCACAGGAGTATGACCCGGCATGTCTTCTTTGCAAGGGACGAAATTCAATGACTTCCTACAGTGGAGAAAAACAATTTATATTAGAAATGCTTTCAATATAGAGTAATCCGGATTATACATAAGTAGATACATACAAATAAATTTTATACAAATGTGCAAAATCGAATACAAACAAAACAAGCTAGTAGTTCATGTGATTACTAATATTACTTGTATCTATACTTATTGAATTACATAAAAGTAGGTATACGTCATGTCAAGCGATTAAATGTTACATTCTATTCTATTCATTCGAATTCTGGTTAACTGTTTTCGAAATGAGCTAAGTAGCAATTGGAAAAGATTGAAAACATTACAAAAAAAGTAATTTAATACCTTGGAAGGTTTCTTCAAGTAAGTATATTAAATACAAATATAGTGATTATTCACTCTGCTTATTTTTAATAATATGTATTGCCTGATTTTCATGTTTATTTTTAAGTACCTGAAAGCTATGAATATCTGTTCGTCCGGCCTTTTTCCAAACAATAGTTGCAGGTGGATTAGCATCAGCAACACACTGTAATGAAACGGAATCCCTGTTCTCTTCCAAATCACCCTGTGGACTTCCGATCAATTTAACTTGAGGAGCATCTGTAGAATACAAAAAAAACATTCATTTTCTTACATGGGATTAACAAACATTAAGCAAAACTTAATGACATTGTTTTAATGGCAAACTAAGCACTTTGCAATCTACTGCTGCTCGCTGGCAGGATAAAAAGCTTATATGTTCCCTATAAGAAATGACATATTTCACAAGCACAGTCAAGCATATGAAGTGAGGAGAGACCCCGTGAGGCGCCGAACTCCGAAGACAAGGATTAAGAGGAGTAATTAGACAAGAAAACTTTTGCAAGTCTCTTCCAAAACTTTTTGCCCGTTAACTTCCATGACATGTACATATACACGATCCCTTAATTTAATCAAAATCATTAATGGGTGTTTTGAACACACGATGACGCTATTAGCTATGAAGGCTACACAGCATTGATAAACGCCCGAATGAAGCACGAGTTTCATATTAAAAAACACAAAAATACATATAAAGAAATACATAAGTACACTTTAAAGTGGATTCTTATAAGCATGAAAACGACATTGAAAGTATCCAAATTGAACTGGTTTAGAATGAAAAGAATGTCCGTATTTGTCTACCGCGACACTACATGTATTTGTATGGGTATACAAAAGTAACAAAAAAATCGCTCATTTTAAGTAAGTTCGTTTCAAGTACAGATACTCTACTCAATTTCTTACACTTACCTAAACTTTTTTCCAATATAATTTCCTAAAATAGAGCACCTACTCAACCTTCATTTATAAGAACAAGATAGCTTTCGCACTACTGATTTACGATTATGAGTCTTGGGGGTCTATGTATGTAGTTGTAAAGCCCAGGACTTTTGCCATACACAATCGCAAATCTTACATCCTTCATGATTATACGATCGAAAGGAGAAAAAGAAGTAAAACTTTAAAATACGGAGAGCTCCAAAAAGTTGCTCTCCCATTTCGATATCTCTCTTAATGGCGAAGGAGAGACAAGTTAATAGTATTATGGAATACAGTAGAACCGTAGAAAAAACGCAATACTTGGAGCTAACTTTATAAATATACCGACAAAGGTTTATTTAAAAACGCATGCACATATAGCAAGAGCAGACGATTAGGTTATAGCACAGCATATACTCAGATTATGAACATAGCTATGCGCGATATAATTACACATATACCTATGTACATGCCTAGAGGCATTATCGACCTAATGTTACAAGTTACAAGGTATCGAATCCAGCAAGCAGGATCCTCAAGTTCAAAGGTAACAGCAAATAAGTCATCCGGTTGGCAATAGTAGCTCGTTGAAGGGCAGCCAGTACTTAAGAGCTTAATTTATTACAAAACTTTGACTACATGATTACTCGTACAGTCAACAGTGACTATTCATTTTAGATCATTTTTAACAACATTTTTATGCTTCTTGGAAACCTGCGGGTTGTGTCGAAAAAGTTTTTTCTGGCTTTAAATTCTAGCGAGATTTCCTGTTACAAGCTATATTTTTTAGCAATAATTATTCAATCAAAGCAATTCCAACGCCAATACAATCCCATAAAGTGATTGTTATTGGAATTATCTATCACTTTAAACAGTGTACTTTAGGACAGATAAGTAAAGATACTACTCTAAGTATACGGCAACGGCTCCCACTTTGTCAGTTAACTATTACTACCGGCACTTACTTATAACTTTTCAGCATGATTGTGCATCGGAGTTGTAATGAACATGTAACCCTTAAATATAACTGCTTTAAACTAGTCTCTATGCACCAGGAATCGTACGAGCAGTTCTTCCATAAGTCCAATTCTCTCCAGGTCACTGCTTATGGTTCCCCAGATCAAACAGAGGGAGCAAGTCAACTTATTAGAAATTCTCCAGCTTGCTACAACTATGTTATTGGCCACCCGGGAGCCCCGTTCCTTGGAAACGTAGTAAGCATTAATTTTGTGGTCTTTGCTCTCTTTTGTAGTCCACCAACTCCTCTTCTATCTCATCAAGCCATAAAGCCATATCAGCAAGGGTTGAATTTGTCTATTTGCACGTTTACCTCTTTCATATTGATCTCTATGTATGTCTTGAATTCAAACTTCCACATCTTTGCACTTGAACTCTAATCGTAAGATCAGATACAAACGACATCCGCCGTTGTTAGAGTAATTGCGTTTTGACTGTACAGAACTTGCTTGTTATCTTGCTGTAGCTAGCTGACCCTTTTGCATCTTAATCTTTAATACATGTTACATACGCATACGCTCGAAGTGCAGTGATTAATACTTTACAACCACACTTCAAGATAAATACATACAAATTCTTGAGAGACATTAAAATCGCTTGTGCAGTTTTAAAAAGCTACTTTGAGCTACTTGTGAGATTTAAAATATTGTAATGTACTGAACAAAGTAGTGATATTAGTTAAAATGTAGCAAAGCTGATTGTTTTTCTTTGTTATCATTACATTCTCTAAACTGGAGAATATTTACATAAAATAACCAAAGAAATGTAGAAGTGTTCCATGCGGACTCAATCGGAACTTGAAATCTAGAAATAAATCTGCTCCAGTTCCTGCGAATCTAATTTTTTTAGTCAAGATACTGCCACTTACTTATACATATGCATTGTTACCACTAGGAAATGTTTGAACAACGGTACGGAAAGAAATAACAATAGAACCTGAAGACATACATCGAGAATGTGAATTGGGAAGGGAAAGGAATCAAAACAAACTACAGGATGGTTGTGTAGAAGGAACACAAAGAGACTCGAAGAAAATAGTTACGGATCTACAAGGAAAATTAGACGACGATACAGTACATACTGGAGGAAGAATAGCATCTTCTATATAACATATGCCCCTCACTTACTATCACAAGAAGCAATTCGTTTTCCCGTGGTTGTCGTAGACTCACTGCCATTGTAAAACAATTTGTAGGACTACACTTTGCCGAGCAATCGTTTCCAGCCGGAATTTCTCCGACAAACAATAACAACAATAGAACCAACTCGTTTTACTTTCCAAGATCCCCATCAAGAGAGACTTAAAGTGTGATTTATTCCAATCTTTATGCAAGGCAAAAGTTTCCGAAATCAAACAACACAGTGAAAATTGCAAGGCAGAAGTTGTGAATGCTACTCAGACATGGCAATCTGGGTCGTCGTAGGATACCTTCCACACATAAATGTACATACATGCTTGCCGGTACATAGGTAGATAACCTAACTTATACGTGCGAAAAAGTTTGAAAAAAAGAAAACGGCTGCTTCTCGCAATCGCAACCTTTGTTGCTCATTTCTGAAAATTACTCAGGTATAATTACTGCAAATCTATGGACTCAGTCTACAATAAAATCCTTGAAAGTATCCAGACAGCGGTCCTAATTATTTGTGCGTTGACTGGAGGATGTATCGAAACCAAGTGAATAGCTATATGGTGCGAGTATAGACATTATTTTTTCTCCTACAAATAATTCCATGTGTCAAAAAGGTAGGTAAATACGAATTTTCAAATACCTCCTTGTGCACCGAGGACATCTTCAAATTTTGTTGTCACAGGAAAAAATCACGTCCGACAAATGATGAAGAGTTTGATAGCTAAGATTTACCAAATTTCTGCCTTTCACAGTAGGAAAGCTAACCAACAGCCTTTTAAAACTCTATACTCATACCTATGCTTCCTGAAGCTTATAATAAGTATTCATGAAATTATTATTATGATCGCCTGAAGCTTAACACTGAACATAATGCATTAATGCACACACAATTCCAGTATAGTGTGAGAGAAGCTGGAGCTTCGTGGAGAGAAATACTAATTACCACTGTCCTCAGATTATTATCTTTGTCTCCAAGCTTTTTGACTTACTGCAGCAGGACTAAATGAAGAGGATAATAATTCTGTCAAAGTACGAAAAAACCAGACATATGCGTGTACTCATAGATACTGCATGCAAGGGACCCAAGTGCCACTTTCTACGAGCTCTTTTATAGTTGTACTTACTCACACCTCCCATATACTCAACACACAATGGTGCTCACAACTTTGGGAAAAGTCCGTTTTACACATTTATACGGGTGGCAGAGATACTTCGTACATTAGCAGGGGAAGCTGTGGCTGTTTTAGAAGCAAGACAGAAGAAACTGATACTGTAAAAATGCGGTGCTTTATCTTCCGTCTTGTCATTTATGACTGTGGTAAATGTAAGCTTTGCATATGTTCCTCCACATTCTCAGTAGACTTTGATTTACTTGAAAGTTTGAAAAACAAATAATGGAACATGATTATTATACTACTGCAATATAGTACGAATTGTCTAGCAAAACTTTGAGAAATTTCCTTCCGCTGCAGGCTCTTGAATCCCTCCTCAAATATTATATATCTAGTAGTTTTATTTAGTAATTTCTCAAGTAGGACTTACAAAAGCTCGGGTAATGCAATCATTTTTATAGAAACACGCTCTATTAAAACTAATTGATTTTGCACACATGTAGAATATATGTACGTGCATCGATTTATTTTGGAGGAAAATCCTTCATGATTCAAACCACTTGCTCTAAAAAATTACATGAAATTCAAAAAGAAATTATTAGCTTTGAAACTTCTGGTTGTTCATTCTAAAGAAAGAGGAACTCCGTGATTGTAAAACTTTTTCCATTTCCCATTCAACCAAGGTAACAACCAGAGAGAGCTTTACAACTTTCCAAGTATGTGTGCTGTAACTCCTTGTAACATATTGTACTACTAGAACCGAACAAGCGAACACTGCAAGTAAAAACTATGGTTTCCCACTTCCCGATAGAACTATTGTACAATGCACGTCTCATAATTTGCTATTTCGTTAACTCCATACTTCTCTATAACTGAAAGAAAACGGCCGTAAAACCGGCGGAAGTACTATCAGAATTTCAAACAGGGTGACGTGCCTGCAGGAAACTTACCCCATCGTTAAATTTTCCTTCTCATTCTAAAAATGGACCATGTGCTATGACTTTTTGCAGTTAATTTACAAAAAATTTTAACATACTATTTTCTCACATTCTCGGAAAATCTAAAGCGACAGCTTTATTTTTATGCCATATGTGAAATTAACGGAAAAAAATCTGGTTCGTGAAATTCTCCAACTTTTGTTTCATATTTATATTAATAATACTTTTGGCTAAAAAATCAGTTTTTATAGTCAGGCAAGATTACAAAAGATTTTAATGGATTACACGAGGTTTCTAACAAAAAAATCTCATTCCCTCTAGAAAAGGTAGCATCTGTGGGAGCTAGTTTCAATGGAATGAAATGGATTCACTAGTGATCATATCTATCAAAGTATACATAGATTCAAACTATGTAAAAGTCTAAGGTAGAAGAGGTCATAAATAAAAACCTACCTCTAAATATGACAGGAGAGAAAAATGAAAGATACTCTCGACTCATACCTTCACGAACATCGTAAATGCAAATTCACGTCTAAGACTTAGGCGGTACAAGCCATAAATAAAATATTTTGCAAGAAAGATACATATAATTCTACTACATAGCTTGCAATGCTTTGAATCTTTATCTCAGGGTACATAGTTTGGACTATTGCAAGCATAGCTACTGCACATAGATTTCTGGTGGCGCAGGTAGAATTTTCAAAATAGTTTCTTAGTTGAAAACATATTGTAAATCACATTCGTTCAAAGTTACATCAACCGTCTCAAAGGGCAAAAATATCAAACTAGTTTCAATTGAATCGAAAGTTGCTTACCATTTTTACAACATGACCGCTGAAGGAAATTAAAGATGCACCGCAGGTGTAACATGTAAAGATATGCAGTTTACATAATAGAACAACTACAAGCTTTATAGTTTTTAAATTTAATGTCTTTACAAGTGAGATTTGCAAATACAAATATATACACAAGCCCCTGTGCATACCCCTACAATGATCAAATTATTCAAATAAAGTTGAAACCATTTTAATGACAGAATCTTAATTCGTCTGAGCAGAGGCTCAACACTTGAAATAAACGGGATTGCCACCTTAAAAAGTAATTTCTTAATGTAAACGACCTGTCAGAAAAAAAATTATACTAAAAAACAAGTTCCCTTTTAGAAAAATACGAATGCTAATAATTCAGACTTGTTTGTCTATCAGTATACGCACTAATAATACTACTAGCGATGAGTTCATAGTTACAAGACACAACATCTTCGTAGTTTGTTCGTCCAAGCAGGTCTCATCCATTAATACTTCATGTTGTAAATCTCCTGGCTAATTGATTTTCCCCTAGTCTATATCTGCCTTTCGGATCTCATAACTAAAACATACCCTGGGGAGTCATCCCGGCCGAAGGAACAACAAGAAGAAAAAAGAGATTCAGTGCAAAAATTTCCTAGGCTCAGAAAAATCCGCGAATGTAAGTATACACACAATCAAGTAACTTTAATTCTTGCCCAACCGTAGGTGAGTCTGCCAGCCAAACTGATTGTGAGGGGATGAAAGCGTCGAAAGATTGCCCAAAGCGACTGGCTAAGAACAGCAGCTTAGAAAATGTAAAGTCGAAAAGGAAATCTCAGGAGACGCGTGAAAATAGCTTAAAGTGGCAAGTGAGTAAATATTTGAACCAACTTTTCATGCCACGAAAATTTTAAGCATTGCAACCTATCGCAAGCAATTCAAAATTGCAAATTTCCGGAGGATACATTGGATAGTACGAAAAACATGGAATAGTGAAGGATCTATTTAACTATTAAACATCTCACGGCGCTTCAAAAATTGCATATTCAATGTTCACCTATATTTTTCGGGATGTTCTTCACAACAAATCCTAACGGCATTGGCTGTAAGTTTGGGATAAAACCTTGTTTACAGGAAAAATGATTTAAAACTTGACAAGAGTACGACTATATACCTCAAACCTGGGCTTGACTATAGTAGCCTACCTAAGTCTCGGGTGTTATTTTAGTGATAGAACACTAGCAGGCAACTAGGGAAGTAGCGATCCAGGTATCCAGAACACTTACAAATCGAATATAAAATTTTGATCACACATACAAGCTCGTGCATAAACATTGAATAAAGGCCCTCGCTCCACATTTTGAATTTTCTTGCCAGGAGCTGCTTGCCCGTATAATACAAAACAACGCCTTGATACAAATGTTGACTCCTAGTTACAAATTTATACTCCAGCTTGTATACTTATACTTACCAGCGTGTGCGTAGATACAATCCGAAGTAATATGATGTGAGTTTCAAGAAAGTAATTAAAAAGTAACCACATATATTCACATTACTCACGCCTGAACTAAAGGAGACGAGAAAATTCTCCTTTGTTCAAGAAAAATAGATACAATTCCGCGTCTTCATACTCAAATTTCATTTTGTTCCAACTTCCAGTTCCAGGAAGCGATGGCATACTTCCCGCGATCTTTGTCCTTTGGTATTTAGTCTAACCGAAATTCCATATGGGTAGATGTAATATTATCAAATTAATGCTTATAACAGCATTTTATTCCTTAACCATTTTAGAGGACGCATCTTCTGACTTAAACAACAAGAAATGAAAAATGGTCAGACTCACCGAGCTTATACTTACAGTTTGCTTGATCATTAAAGTAAGATGCCAGATATTTTAGCATCAGGGTTTGACTCTATAGTACTAACAAAGTTTGACCGCACAGCTCAATTTCTTATGAATATACGTAATTCATTTGTTTGGAGATAAGCAGAGGACGATTTGAGCCTCGACATTCAAAGTTAGAGGACTGCCAGCTTTCCTAAAGCTTCCCTGCTAGAACATTAATTTAAATTGCCTTTTGCACGGGCAAACCATGGGAAGAAGCCACTAAATATCGTGGTGTGTACAAGTAAATGACTAAATATGATATTTCTCTGCTCTGGAAACTAATCCCGTAATGAGTTTTCCTCTCAATAAACATGTTGGACAGCAAGAGGTTATAAATCATGTTAAAACCAATAGATCATACTGAAAAATAATTTTCATAAAGACTCAATATACGCTGTTTAACGTTCCCGAGCAGGGCTTTCATACACCAAATTGCTTTCGTGGATTTTTGTCTGATTTTTTTAACGTCGACAATGTATGCATACTCTGTATGTAATATATAACTTTTGGCTAGAAAAGTTTTTTAGAACATTGCTCGTATGTATATGCCGGGTTATTATTACTGATACCTTCCTTTGCTGCTGACACGATGGATACAACGTACCAGCAGCATATTATGTTGTTATACGAACCACCAACCAGCGTCCTCACACTGGAAGTGATACAGATACCTACTACTAAATATGTAACCGCCTGTTTTAACATTAATGTGCACTCTCAACATCGTCTTTAGCTGTTAAAACCCTTGTTTCCTATAAAATAAAGAGGGTAACTTTATGAGAATCCCAATAACAACATGTTTCTTGCATCAACAAAAACGGTCACTATAAAATTTCTGTATGAGGTATTATATTGTTGAACTTATACTTCTGAATTTCGACAACGTACATTACACACAGGTTTGTATATGATACTACGATATATGTATATGATATACACGATACTTATATACTTACGTACATGGTGAGCATGTACACCAGTGAACGTGCAAGGAGGAAAACTTCTCATGAAAGTCGATGGGGCAAAAGGTGAACTAGCAAGCGTTGGAGCAACGCCTTAACCGATGACATGTTAATAACTCCATTGAAAATTTATGATTCTTCCATGTCATTATATAACATTGACGGAACATGAATCTTTGCTGTTCCTTTTACCATGAAATCCGAGAAGCAAACAATAAATTTCAAACTGATGGATCAGAACAAAACATTTCATTTTTGTTTTGCTTTACATTTTTAACGCTCATCTGTAAGTTCAAAAGTCTACAATAAAAATAGTATGTACGCATACGCACTTGACACCCTCAAGTTACACGGGATCCGTAATAAAGCACACGTATTTTTAGGGGTTAAATTACATTACAATTTTTATATCGCTGCTAGACATTTTTTTCTGGATTCCCTAAGAATAGAATTTCATTACGAGACAGAATAGATAAACTTGATGTAAAATGCTGACACGATAAAAACTAGGCTTAATTCAAAGTAAAATATTTAAAAAAAACTGTTACTACTTTAGGCTTCAAATAAACCAACTTGTGATGACAACGTGTAGGTAGAATAATGTTTAAAAGTTTATTTTAACAAAACAAAACCCAAGGTCAGTGTGGCCACTATGGGAAAATGATTATCAAATGGTAATCTCACTGTCGTCTAGCCGTTGATGGTACAAATATCCCATCTACACTGTCCATCTTGATTAATTTTCCTCGTTAAGTTATGAAGCCCTATCATCTCCAGTCGTTAATGTGCCCACACACACAAATGATTTCAACGCCCATTATATTCCCGTTACTGAGTACGAGTACTCCTATATAGATTCTTAAACCTCTGTCATCGTCCTCCCCTGCTCAAAAATGACACGGCAGAGTGTCTATGTCAGCAATGCTAACACAATCAAAAGAAAAAAACTTTGATATTTAGCATTCAAGAGTTTGATAAAGCTAATATTGACAAGGTGCTGAGTCATTCTTTTTGTCTTCGATTGATACTACATCTGTGATACGATTCTTCCATCCATAACACACATAAGGTATACCTTTGTGTAATCCTTTGAGTAACTCCAAGTCGTTGTGCACACTCAAGGAAGAGAGACTCCAGCTCAACTATGTATACCACTTAAAGAAATGCGTCCGAAGAAATGAACCATGAACAATAAATCACGATCATGATAAGTTTGATAATAAATAAATCTGATGAAAATACGATGATGTTCTGCTTCTAACATGCTACATTGCATGTATGGAGCTATATGAGTCACATGTTTCTGAGATACACCGGCAAGATGAAAAAACCAACGACTAAATAGATCACGTCGTGCTATCTTGAGTTGTCACTATTTCTTCTTGGTTACGACATGAAAAAAAGTTAGGTAGTCATTCTAGATGAAAAGTCACGCTACAATAAGCTAATTCCCTAATATTTTTTACCGATTATCTTACTTTGAAATATTGCCTGCGTTATTACTAAGTTATTTTTGCTACTGCATTTCTTGGTTAACTAGGTATGTATGTAAAATATAGCCCCGGACATATCTAATGACAAGCTTTTGAAGATACCTAGGAGTTTCCTAGTCCCTCTGTTTTTAGATCAATGAATACATGATCCAGTTTTTATCTTTAAATGACGAATTGAGTCCAAAAACTGAGCCATTTATGCGACAAGGTAGTATAAAAATATCTGCACGGCCATAAAAATATACGATATAAAACTGCAAGCGTAAGACACACTTCGATACCAAAGATCCCGACATTATGCTTACGTTTTTTTACAAAAAATAAGAAATTCTACTCACGCATCGAAATGAAGCCTCGGTTAAAAGTCAAGGATTATACTGATGACTTCATTATTTGATCAATGATAGACTCAGGATCAATAAACGCCGTTACAGGCCTACGAAAGCATAATGTTGCAGTTTCTGCCAACCTTTGTGTATGAACAGTAATGGTATCATGCGGGATAGAGAGTCTAAACTATGCAAACAATACATGCATACAAACTCTCTCATCTTGAGATTTTTAATCCCTCTTAAGCGCACTGTGGGTGGCAGCTCTTTCATTGGCTTCCAAGTGTCGTATTGCATAATGATGGGGTCTAGTGAAATAAAATGGAAATTTAATGTGACGTAAAAAGCTGGCCGGATCGTGTTTAGTTTAAGTCTGCCATCCCTATAAGTGCCTCTTTTTACATAAATGTATATGTTACTTTGAAGAAGTAGATTCAAACTCTTACGGAATACTAGCCCATGTGGCACCTAGAATAAAGAAAAGCTCTGGACTGTAGATACTTACAATAACTACCACACGTAAGTATATTGTATACCTATACTTACACTTGGAACATTAAAAGAACTTTGTAGGCAAGAATATCCAGCTTTACCTAGATTTAAAAATATGCCTAAACAACTGCTCCAACCAGGTCAGTGAAGTGTGCAGATGCCCAAAAGATTTCAAGTACTTTCGGCAACAATTCGTTGCTGCAGATATAATTCGCTGCACCCCGAATCGCTAATGCCATTGGAGCACTAATGAATTTTCATGAATACAGTTTTCATATCTCGTATTCCAAATATTTTTTCATGTGTATGTTATACAAATATAAGATTCTCCAACTTGTAAGACTCAGGTTCTACAAGTATACACGAACACCAAAAGCAGCTATCCATAAAATTCACTTCCCTATGAAAACCATTGGTAGCATCCCGGCAATGTTTAGGTGTAGATAATTTTAATGACAGTTCGCCAAGTAGAAGCAGCGCGTTGAGCAAATTATACTTATACGGAAACAAAATATTGCAATACAAATAAAGCATAACCCTCCAAACGCTCAAGTAAGCTTTTGAAGAAATGATGAGGAACCTTACATTGAATATCCAGGAAAACTTGTGTGTCTCTGGACTTGGTAGGGTAAGCTTCATGAACTGCAACACACTTCAGTGGCTTCACGTTGTGACCCCTGACAAATGTGTAGTCAAGAATAGACACAGCAGCCCATTTCTTCGGGTTGTCCTCCTCCGTCTTATTAGTTTGGTTCACTCCAGAGACTTCCTCGTTACCTGTACAATAATTATGTATTGAATTAATTGAAACCTAAAACTACACACAAAGTAAACAATGCATAACATAAACCTCATCAATCTAAGCCGTTTAACGTTACAGCCCTTTTATCCCTCATCAAATACACACATGATGCTTACAAGTTCTTAGAGCACTCCAAGTTTCTTAAGTATATTAAAGAAGTATACATACACTGGTTAGGTGTAAGACCTCATACATACTCTAAATGTGTAAAAACTAGCTGCTTATTCCACACAGGTAATACACTTCAACAAAGCATCTTTTTACGGGAAAACAGCTCAGATGTGACTAATAGAGTACGCAATCATTTCAAAGACCCTTTTACACAATATAAAATGTACCTGAAGAATTGAGATACAGCCAAGTATTCATTATTATTAGGTGGTCAGGTTTAAGTGAAGACCTCATACATCTTATTTTACTTGGGTGAAATTAAGCAAGAAAGGAAAAGGAGGGGAAATGTTCAATCTTACATCATTCCATCTACTTACCTTAAACGAAGACAAAATAAATAAAAACGAACCTTTCAACCAACACTGTCACCCCCAACTGAGCTATTTGAAGGGCCTATTTCATTCTGTACGTATTTAAACCTCAAATAAACCGCATCCGGCAATACGTTTTTTAAGAAATTAATTCTTTTCAAGACTGAACACTGCATACAAATACAAATCTAGGTCTCAGGAAAAACAAACCAAGTGTTAGTACAGATTCTACCTAAGTATACTTGACTAAGTCTGGGCATCACAAATCTTACCAACACTAGTTTACTATCATAGCTAACATGTGAGAAAGAAATTCTAATTTTTTAACAGCATCCGTTCATATTTTTAATTGAAATACAAAAATTTAAATTAAAGAATACACTAGATATGGATGAACTAACTAGAGAAAAACTAACTGGTAATAAATATTCACTTAGTTTTACCCAAAATATTTCGAACGAAACTTGTGTAAATAAATACACAAGAAACTAACCAAAAAATTGTTAGTAATTAATTTCCTCATGAGGACGTGGTCTTAAAAATAAGCTGTAATTCAAAACTGAAGGATTCCATTTGATATGTACAAGGGTCCTCGCCTCCAGGTAAAGGTACGACCACTGTATGTGAAATTTTACCTGAAACACGCCAAATTTGATCTATTGTTGGGTGTTGTATGATGCTTTCAGTTCGTTAAAAACCTGCCTCCGATTTTAAGAACTCAGCATGAGAGTCATAAAAATGTAGGAAGGTGCGTAAAAATTTTTTGCATTTCTAAACCCAAAGATCAAAGAAGATTAGTCATAAAATAAATCAAACGGAGTATAGATACTTATAACAATAAGCATCTTATCTTTGTGCTATACAAGTGCAAGAGTCAGTTGACATTTTTGTCTTCCCAGCCGACACTAATAAAATTTTAATTTTCCTAACCGTGTGTGGTGTGGCGACTCGCCCAATTACATTATTATGGTTACTGGAATTTTTAGGTAAAAATGAGCAAGAAACGAGAAATAACTTACCGACAAACCACTTGAGCTGTGCGGGCGGATTTCCATGCCGGCTTGTACACTTGACGGAAGCCCTGTTTCCATTTTGGGTAGTTAAGTTCTTTCCATTGTGAATAGTTGTTCCATTAAATTCAATCAATGGTGCGTTGGGAGGAACTGTAATATTGAGGATGCAATTATTATTACTATTATGGTTAATTAATGACCAAATTAATGTCACATTTCATTTCTAGATTAGGATCAGGAGAAAATATTTTGAAAAAAAAAACAAGAAACACTTGTTTAGGCATTAGTATGACGAACCACTGGACAAACCAGAGTTATATTCTATATACGCTTCCCACGAGGGAATAAGAATAAGACTTTTGACGAATAAATCATGTCTTCAATTAGTAAACCTTTGAGGACCAACCATCACGTAATTAACTATTGTGAAGACACGCGACACCAACGACACAAAAAGAGCTTTTATAGCTTGTTGTGACCAAATTCACGGTTTATCAGCAAGATAAGCCCCAGCATTATTTTAATATCGACCATTAAATTCCTCTGGCACTTAAATTTATAAATTATTGCCACACGTGTGAGTACGTGTCTGAGCTGCAAAATAGGATATTATGATGCTAACGAGGCTTGTTAATCCTGGTCACCCTATACTCAGACTATGTTCAAGAAACTACACTGTCATTTTGTTACTTTTGTAATGCTAAAATACAAGCGGTTTTCGCTCGTCGGGATTTTTGCCGATTCTTTGTGTTACCTGATTAGCTTTAGAAAACTTTTTACGAGCCATTGTCAATGATGAATCTCATCTTGCGAAATCGTGGGAAGCCTCTAATTTATCCATAAATCTACACAGGAACTTAAACTTGAAGAGTCATGCATTGAAAGGAAATGCATTTCTCGGAAAAACTATCAATCCGGCGTAGATTGATAAAACCTGCATATCAACACTCTCCAACTCCATACTTTACTTCCAGGCTAACAACATCACCTCTGACATAATAACAGACACCGCCAAGTTTTATATTTGATCATGAACGGAAGATAGATAATCATACAAGCCTTGGAAGAGACATACCCAGACCCACCGAGATATCTGAAGTCGAGTATAGAACAAATCTACTGAAGTATTCCTGGCCATAAAAGTTGAATCAATCTGACGAGAGGCAATTTCTTTCATCCGTTTGTGTGAAGCGAAATCGAATGCTACATATTTTAAAGACGGTGAATGCAAGGAACCATGCAACACGCCATTGAAAAAACGCATCTTGTTCAAGAAGCCCTGTCAAAATCTTTTTACTACTTTTGCTCTTCGCTCTCCTGGCTGGCGAAGCATTTGAATTTGAGGCCTCCTCCATGCCACAGGCTGCAATCACAAGCAAGACCGAGCATTTCCTGACAGTAATGTACCTACCAAAAACCAAAAATTTGGCGGAGCAAAAAAAAATCCTATACCATACGCGGGCACTCTTCCAACCAGACAAAAACGTATTACGTACATTCAATAATGCTCGAATCAATAAGAACATTCCAAACTATCACCAAAAGCAGGCTCACTTCCCAACAGTGTCAGTAGTAAATATTGTAAAAACTATTATAGAAAACCCAAATGAAACTGGTAAAGGGGCTGAAGATAAAATTTCCAGATGGCTCTTGAACTTCAGTCAGGAAATGTACACAAAGTGGTGATTACAATGGTTTATGTAACTTCCACGTGGGTTGCAACAGATGAATGTATGCTGTTATTTATACTAACTCAGTGTTCTTTATATATACTTATAATCAAACTTAATGTGACCTACAGATCTTTAAAATCATCATTATTTTCATTTATGATTGAACCTGGCATCACTAACTCTCCAGGTTTCTATACTTATAAATATATTCAAATACATAATTATACACTACTCATGATGCCATGAAATAATTTTATGTACATTTTTGATTAAGTTTCGTGTAAAATATTTTGGTGGTTAACGGGGAAAAAGGAGAAATGTAATCGATGAAGAACCTCAAAACGCTACAAATAAGACTCATTCTAGCATTCACAATTTCGGTTGTTCATCAGCAACTACTTCCTTAGAGCGTGTGCATTGAATCGTGGCGCCTATCATTCAGAAATAATCTATCAAATTTTGCATGCGTAGTCTAAATAAAACAGGAAATGTGGCGAGAGGGTCCTTTTTTACTACAAGTATGAAAATCCACCAAAAGATGATATGATTCTGACAACGACAACCTGCGTATGTGTGAGAGGATGTTCTTTTGAACAGGGCTTGGGCTTTCGTTGGTGAATAACAACAAGAAAAGGATGCGTAACAAAGTATGCATATGTTAAGAACATTCATCATATGTCAGGCGGGCGTTTTAGTGTGGGGCTGGGAGCAACCAGGGGGTTCCATTGTCAAATTTATGATTTGTCGTCGTTTGGTGTTTTGTTAGGGTATGTTTTACTTGCTGAAAACGACACTCGTCAATTTGACACGACTCTCTGATCTTCAATGAGAGAGCTGTGATGAAAGGCGGGTGATTTCTATACTTCGAAGAATGCTTTATTGTCACAATTTCAAAGGTCAGTCAAACCCCTATAACACAACTTGGGTATTTACGCTCCACAGAGTAAAATAAGCTAAACAATATTTACAAATTCCCTACACATCAGTAGGCTTGTGCAAATCCATTATTATTCACAGCACATACGTGTATTTTTTACGTTGGATATTTCTGAATAAGATTCTATGTATGTACATCGAAGAACATACATCAGTATAAGTATAATAAGTACCTATACTTTGATACTTATAGTTTTTGACATATTAAACACAAGCACCTTTCACTTTCAAGCAACCTACCGCGTAGATATTTCGAATAGCGTAAATCTGAGTACTCCACTGATACCCCACGCTATTAATCTCTTCAATCCAGAATGCAAACTTGCATGCATTTTCTGAAGAAGAGACACTCCGACTCTTCTAGTCTAGTAGTATAGTAGATACTAACTGTAGATACAACTTAAAATGAGGAAGGAGAGTCAATGCACAGACACACTATTCTTTTCGAGTTGTAAAGTTAAACTCGTCTTCCGCCAACAAAGCAACGCAATAAATAAGGATAAGGAGACATAAATTTAATCCCAGGGTCTCCTCACCATTAATTTGCAGGAGAATGAGTGCAAAATGGTAGGATGTATTACTCCGGAAGACTCGGTACTTTTCTTCGTGTTGTGTTAACTGCTACATGACACCCACAACCAGCTGGGACATCCATATACAATACATTCCCTAACTCTCAATATCCGGAATCCAACCGAAATCTCTAACGAAAGCGAACTAATCCGACATCTTCACATCAGCAAACTTCCTCTTTGGGTTACTACAACGATGAATTTTTCCATTCCATTTTGCAGCAAGGCTTCAGTTCGGAACTTCATGAATGCATAGTTCAAAATTCGATCTTTTGCGCTTTTCCTTTTAAAACACTCGATAAAATGCAAATAGAGTGCACATCTCAAAAGGCAGTGACCTAAAACAGCTCTGGAAAAACAGAACTATTGTCTATATATATATATGCCCAAGTATATCCCTTATCTAAAATCAGGAAACGAACAGCAGTAGATAAAATATGAAAAGTGATGCAATAAATTTACTCCTCATAGAGATCCTCACTTATTCATTTACTACGTTTGTGGATTAGGTACAAGGCGGGTTGGACTACCCAAATCGGCTAAGATTTACTACCATATCGAATAGACACGATCGTGATGGATCTTTCAAACTTTTACGCATACATCTCTATATCATCTTCACATCAACTCTTGTTTCAAAACCCTTTGGTTCCTGTATTCTTATTCTCTTTGCTAAAAGCAGCTTCTGAATTATTTAGTATTCCATCCTTTCCAGCATACACTGCAAAGTAAGGATTTGCCTACAACAAAACTCAAAAAAGGTTTCGAACAACTGCATATCTTGATCCCTAAATAGCCGTCAGATCCAAGTATTCGATTCTTAAAGCCTTGTACAGATAAACACCAGATAACTTATTTCCTGTTAGTTCACAGCCCGGTAAAACTTCGACCAGTGGTATTGCCTCATCAACTGGAAGTTCACATCTGCATGGAACGATTGATAAATGAATAAACTGATTTTACCAACCTCTTCAAGTTTATTTTATCTGCATGCATAATGCACACAAATCCGCTGCCTAGATTTACTGCGTCGTCTTGCAAGCATGAGAATAATGCTTGCTATAGTATTCTAACTCTAGGAACCTATTAGGAAAAAAAAGACTTTTTTAACCTGAACGTCTCCAAGATGCTTGAAACGTACCGGCTGTTTCTGATAAACGACGACGTTAAAAACATGATGGGCAACACATCAGCTCTCAAGCATTATAGAACAATAAAAGTGCATGCTAACAAAGAGCATTTTTATACCTTGGGACTACAGTGGAATGTTGTGAAACTAGTACAAAACTTAAGAACTGGTATACCATATGTTTGTATAAAGGGTAAAAACCTCAGACTTAATGGAATCTGGACATACTGGAAAGGGACTGAAAATAGAACATTATGTGATATATGCAACCTGAATGAAGACGAGGACCTCTTCCATGTGATGTACAGATGCCCCATTTACAACGAATACCGAGCAAAATTCATTGGACATACACCCCCGGACATGAACAGAGAAAACTGGGTATCCATTTTTTTCAAAAGTGAGAAAACCAGGAATGACTACATGAATGTGTACTTCTTCTGGTGCGGTGTGCAGAAAATGAAAACTTTCATCCTAGAATGCGATAAGTGACGTCTGAAATATTTTGCGCTACAGACCAGACGGACAAGCGGGAGGAAACTCTGTAATCCGAAAGGACGCTTTCGTCTGTGGATGTGGTTGCTTGATTAGTAAGACGGGATATTATTCGTTATTGGAACCCATACATTTCGGTGACATGGATATAAACACTAGCAAACCAAAGTGAGCAAATCGAGTGCCTATAGTGCAATTTCAAGCTGAATTTACAACAAATGCTATGATTCTGATAAAAAATATATGTTTGTAATATAAATTTGTAAACATGAAATAACTTATTGTAACTAAAAATTTTAATTTTAAACTATTGAACAAGACTTAATTTTTATTAAGTTAATAATTGTAATGAGAGATCTGTGCTGATGCACTGCACAGACATTTGGTTGTAAAGGCTGAGGCCATTTGAATCGACCTAATAAATTCTATTCTAATATATAGTCGTATTTGAAATACTGGATTGTTCTATTTGATTGACAGTAACTAGTTGGTGATGTTATTTGGTTGCACCACACATTTCTACAAGTTCCATAAAAAATTCGGCGCCAAATATTTAGACACTTATGTCATGTTTGGCTGGCAAAAATGACTTGATGACGTATTAGTAAAAATGACAAATAATCCTAGGAAAATTTTCTTTTTTCAATTTTGAATTCGGCGGTGGAAGAATGTATGTATTTTGTTTTCAATTTATCATGACAATACAATTTTCCTGACCTTTAAAATAAAAAATTTTCTAAATTATTGTACATAACAATATTCACGGTTTTACTTCTAACCAGGGTTGCATTTGTGCTACCAGAATTTCAGTTTTAAAGAAAAATAATACGAATACAAAAAGTTGTTCGGAAATTTAAAAATATATTTTATTATTCACTTTGACATAATAGCTAAACTATAATAATTATTCGATCAAGAATCAATTTTTTTTCAGTTTTTTTTTCAACTTATTCGACTTTGCTAATCCGTCTTTGGGTAGAAGTCATTGAAATGATTTTTCCGATTTTTCACTTTACCCGAGTGGGAATACCCAACAGTCAGAACGTTGGTAGAAATTGGCGTCTTTGAATACAGAACTAGGCCATATTTTAACATGTTTTTAGCGTTTGAAAAATTTGTCACACAAGTCCTTGTGATTTCACCAAGGCTGAAAATCGGAATCCGAATCGGAAAAGTTTTGGTATTCGAGTCGGTATTGGAATTTCTATTTTTTGTGTTGTAGTATGTATCCGAATTCGAATTCAAGGATCAGAATCAGAATTCGAATTCATATTTTATACTGATTTTTGTCGATTCTGTTTTTCAGAAGAATTCGACATTCTCTAGTTAAATACCACGCATGAAGTTGCGAGAAATGAAAATGTTACATGTTGTTTGACACATTTTTTATCTCATATTTCATGCCCTAAGTGTTGAACTATTATTGTATCTTTGCTATCTTATAATGACAAAACTAAACATGCATCTGTTCCTAGTGTTGGCAATTTGAAAATCACTTTTCAAGATTTTTCTAACGTTATTAGCGAAAAAACTTAATGAAGATAGTTTGTCTGTTGATTGTTTGTTAGGTGTGACATTTTGTGAAAAAATTCGGAAAATGCCCAAAACTCCTGCGCAAAATTCGGCATTTTCAGTTTTCTGCCGTGGGGCAAATTTTTTGGCTTTTTGTCTAGTGGGTAGGACATTTTCAGCAGGACGGGCAGAAACACAAGGGCATTTTCATTTTCTCTACTTGTTCCTATGTACATATATTCTGGTCTTACACGCATTACTTTAACGAGGTAAGAATAAATTGTGTAGGGAGGAATGTAAATAAACAAGTAGTTATCTATCATTTTCTTATAGATATCTATGATATATGGGTTATATCACATTTATATCTTCGATTTAAAATCCGTAGTTAATTGTATTTACTGGGAACAATGAAGTATAATTTGTTGCTTACTCCCTCACTTAAAACAATTGTTTTGTTCCTGGAACAAGTTTTCCTACAAAAAGTGGGGAATTGGAATCGGTATCGGAATTATACCTCAGAATTCGAATTAATCGGAATTAGAATTTAAATATGCCTTTGCAGATAATTTGGAATTGGAACCAGAATACGAAAAATTGTAAACACGGAATTTTAATTCGAATCGGAATTCAAAATTTTCTGATTTTTTCGCCTTGGATTTCACACAGGCAGTAAGTTTTGCACCTATATATTTACAAGGCGGATTTTCTTCACTTTAAAAATTTTAGCCATTGTATGCAAATGCCATGGCATATAAGAATCTCGCTTTCTAAGATGTTACGGCGTTTTGGACATTTTCAGTACAGGGAAAATGAGGGCAAAGCTTTTAGGGCATGTTTATATAGAGCTTTCACAAGTATAGTTGTCACAAAAAACTTACACATTTAGCAATAAATTAAAATTATTATCACTTATCGCCAATTGCTACTAGGGTATTCAAGAAGGTGTCCTGTACACCGTTTTATTTATATTTTTGAGCGAATTCGGAAAATGACTAATATGCCCAGATTTCTGCCTAAAATTGGGCATTTTCAATTTTTTGCCACCTTGCAGATTGTTTGGCCAATTATTTATTGTTAGTGGTGAGACCATTTTCAGCAGGACTGAAAGAAAAAAAGAGGGATTTTTATTTTGCCTAAAATACATATGGTCTGACGAAGACTGGAATATATTTTGCAAATTGTCAAAAAGATTGTCCTTTTCAAAATATCATTCTTAGGGTTTTTAAATTTGCCTCACAAACGGTGTGAAAACTAAAAATATTGCTTCTATAGAGTAACTTTTTGTGCTGAATTGGAAAAAAAAATTCTCACCTGTGTTTGATCGCTAATTAAGTTTGCAGAGTTGAAAAACCTACATTTCTAGCACTAAATCACACATTTTAAAAGGAAGGATTAAAAATTTTTAAATCCGAGGAGCGTTCAACCTAGAGAATTTAATTTCCTTTCATTTGAGTCTATGGTCATGTAACTCGGCTGAGTTATGTGGTCCCTACCAGAAAATCCCCGGAAGCCTTTTAAAACCATTTAGTGCTCCCATTTAAATACATGGAGAGTGAACAAAAATTATTTTGTGCAAAAATGAGTCTAATTGACTGCAAACTATGAGTTTTTGGGTTCTTGCATTGGGTTCTTGCCTTCCTGGGTAAGTCTGAAATTACTGACTATGTACATCTTAAAAAAACATTATTTTGATGTTCAAGAAAATTTTAATGTCAATGAATTCCATGATATATATGTATACAATTATCCACCACCATATCCGAAGATGACTGAAAGTGTATTTGGTAAAAATTTGGTGAACCATATATGCCATTTATGTCGTCATTGCCATTTTCAAAGTTTTCATGGATTTTTTTGGGATATAAAGCGCGTAACACAAATACATTGTTCACAGTGAAATGCATATATCGTCGGCCAAACCTCAGAATGTACCATAATGGTTTTACACTAATCTGACATTGTACCAAAGCAAAGTTGCTCAAATTTTGAAACTGATGATGTGCCAAAATCAAGCTCAGCGCGGGAAACGAGCGTCCCGTGATGCCCCTATCCCACCCCGTGCATGATTTTAGGTACATTCTGAGATTAGTGAATTAAGGAAAACCCGTTTTGGTACATCGAGAGATTAGGTGGAAATGATTATAGCACATCGGAATGTTTGGCCGACGATGTGTAGCTTGAATATTAAAGAATTAGTGCATGTGACAGGTTATATATAGTGAAAGAGTTTTGTGTGAGACAAATTTTGTTTATTTGCCAAATATAATTAAACCGTATTCGGTATTGTCATTAATGCCCGTTTTGCCACCCTAGCATGGCAAAATTGAAATAAATATCGTGGTTACAGGTAAAACTGAAAATGTTTACATTATTATGTATGATGATTCTAAAAATGGTAAATCTCTGTTTACGTCCCCCAGGTTCCGGTTCTTACTTAATATTAATTTTAGAAAAGATAGTATAACTCGATCAACTACTAGATTAAGTGAACTTATTTGTAAAAAATGCCGGTATTTT